>CAEGAG010068522.1:0-22416 GCA_903067065.1 Brachyrhaphis terrabensis | reverse complement strand
TTAACCAGCCCTGTTAGTGCTGTGTTACTACCGTATTGCTGCTGTGTTACTGCCGTGTCACAGGCACTGTTTGGAAAGAAAAGCTAAGGTATATTACTAAAACTTTGAAAACTCTTCCTCTGTACCGTCTGTATGTAGGCACATGCGGCTTATAGACAGGTGCGGCTTATGTATGTACACCATGGTTTTTTCCTTTAAACATGTACTGTGTGCGGCTTATAATCAGGTGCGCTCTATAGTCCGAAAATTACGGTACTCAAGTAAATGTAATTGAGTAGTTACTACCCAACTATGTCTATATCAAACATAACTTAGAAGACATTTGACTTTGCAGACTGATTGCTTGAAATTGGGCCTCTGCCTCTTTAAGAAACTCCTGCTCTTTCTGAAGCTCCGCCTTCAGGAAGTCATCACAACATGGCTCCTCTGTTAACCCTTAAACGTTTTTATCAGCGTTTAACTGAGAAGCAGGTTCTATAACGAGCTCAGCAGCTGTTTGCTAATTGCTGCTGGCTAGTCTGAAGGAGCTGAGTGGGGGAATTGGAAGCTTGGAAACTGCAGCTCTGAGAAGGAGCTGTGTCTTGAAGGCGGGGCTAAGTCCACCGAGGCGTTTTGCTCAGCTAAATGGTTGCTATGGAGATTAAATTATTTCTCAAAAAATCAAAGCAACACTCCAGGCATGTTTTTGATGAGGGAACAGAACAAGTGAATTTTACATGATACTGTCTCTTTAAGTGATTGAAAAATAATACTTGTAATTATCTGTTAAAAAGGGGGGAATTATTTGTATTTTTCCTCATTTTATTTCAATATGTTTTTCCACTCAAACAGATAAATCATGATTTGAAAGCATTTGTTTTTGTATTTACTCAGATTTATTTTTATTAAAATTAGTTTGATGATGACAGAAGTGTAGAAACAGGATCTCTAAGGAGACTAAATCAGTATATTTTATCTTTATTCATATTGTAAATGTTTTTACAGAATGTTTCTTCTTCTGGGAACATTTCCCCGACCCAGTTTCCTGCGTAGGAGAGCAAATTAAAAGTCACTACCAACAACAATCCTTTGCTGTTTGCTGCCACCAGCGGCATGCATGTGTGGGCTTCCCTCCCCCCCCGTTTCGCATAGCGTGGAAAAGCGTTCTTACTTGTCACCGCAGGGAGTCTCACGGGGTGATGGGAAAAGAGCGGCATGCGAAGCGAGTCTGGGCTTGATACCTGCAGCCTGGAAGCAGCAGCAGGATGTCAGCTGGAGCCTGATGAGCCTCGCTGCGTTTCATTCAGGCTCCTTTTACTCTGCAGAGCAGGAGGTGGCGGAGAAACACCAAGGCAAAGCAAAAAAAGCTGCTAAAAGACATAAAACAAAACAAAAATCCAACATCTCTTGCATTAATTTGTTTAAACCTGCAGATGTGAAACTTTGTGAAGCTGCTCGCATCCATCTGCACCGCTGAGGGAATCATAAAGGACGATTACTGACGCGGTATTCAGTGACTCTGTACTTGTGAAGTGACAAGTTCTCACTCACATTGGAAACTATTCATGCTGCTCTCCTACACACTGCTGTTCCTGCACTGATCATTCAGCATTCAGCTCTCCCACTGCTGGAATCGCTGCAGTTACTGCAGCTCATCGCAAAAACACTAAGTATTAAGATATTTGCTTAAATAAGACAAAACTAACTTATAAGTAACTTTTCAACACAATATTTGAGCTTGTTTTAGGTCAATAATTCCTTAATATTGATTAAAATGTACCAATTGACTTATAACATTGGGAAAATGTCTTGTTTTAACTGGAATAATCTGGTATTTTTATATTAGAAGATCAATTGACCTTTTGGACATGAATTATCTTTGGTCCCTTAATTGGTCAGAATATATTTAGCTGAATTAACCAAAAGGTGAGTCAAGTCAAAGTTTTCCTTTCAATTTTAATGGGGACCTGTTATGCAAAAATTCTCATTTTGTAATTTTTTATTTTTTGTTTACATCCATTTTGGTCTTTACTGCTTCTGAAAACAACCAAATCGTTAAAAAGCAAACAAACAAAACCTCTGGAATGTAACGTAACAAATCAGCAAGCGCTGCAGCGTTACCTAGCAACCCAGGCTGAACTCAACCACGTTTAACCAGCTGATTATACCGCTGTACGTGCCGTACAATGGCTCCTGGAAAAGACAAGTGTTTTGTTTTTGACTTACCATCCAGAAACCACTTGCTGCTTTCTTGTTGGTTGTACAGG
The DNA here is from genome assembly GCA_903067065.1 of Brachyrhaphis terrabensis. Taxonomy (NCBI): domain Eukaryota; kingdom Metazoa; phylum Chordata; class Actinopteri; order Cyprinodontiformes; family Poeciliidae; genus Brachyrhaphis; species Brachyrhaphis terrabensis. Next base: position 20,170 of record CAEGAG010068522.1, on the reverse strand, counting down.
AGGCTCCACTTCTGCTTCTCAAAGATGTACGGTTGTATAATTATGCATCTGTGGCAGTCATTTTCACGAGTGAGTGTAAACGTTGAGTTGGGGGGGCGTGGCCAGCAGCAACATATTTGGATTTAAAGTGACAGGAGGCTCTAAAACAGCTCAGAATAGGCAGAACTGAGCTGACTAAAATCTCAATATCTAAGAATGATTTTGAGCCAAAAAAAAAAGTAAACATAGTAGGTCATCTTTAAGCATTTGGCATGCAGAGGTAAGTGGATTTGTGTAAACAGGATGGGGTTAGGTAATGTTATCCCAGGCTGGTTGATCTGATATTTGAGTTATAGTTGTGCAGATTGTGTGGTTGTTAAACTGTTTTCCCATTGCGTCAGGAATATTAATATCTGTATATATCACATCATATGGAGTTCTCTAGGTGGATTATGTTAGGTTGATGTTTATTTTGAAGTGTTTATTGAGAAAATAATTCCTCAGTTTCACACAAACTCGATTCACATCTTTAGATTTTTCAGTTTCCAGTTCTTCCTTCCACGGAGCGACTGGAGCTTTGACTATTCCCTTTTAACTCCCGTCTGATGTTCGTTTTTTAACAATCAGATCAAAGCTGCTGCACAAAAAAATGTGTTTTTCAGTTTGAGGCAGTAAAAATGTTCTTTGAGACACGGTGATCTTTTTATTTTTATTTAGAAACTAGAACTTTCCAGTGGAAGTGGATAAAGTTGTGGGAGTGGATGAAATCTTTGGGCTTCTTTTTTTTTCCTTTTTAAAGTCTGTATTTTTTATTTACAAAACATTTTCAACGAGTGTTTAAGAACTTTATGAATGTTTTCAATTTGCTTCAAGGACCTTTAATGTTCATTATTGCTATAAGATTTTTCCTAAGAAATAAATAATGGTAATAACACATTAATAACACATCAACAATCTTATTAGTCTCATTAAATATTTTGTTCATGCTGAAAGTCGATTAATTATTAGTCTGATGGTTAAATCCCTTAATTCTTAGGCTCTTAATTGCATTTTTGACTGAAATGGAAGTTTATTTAATTTAATTTGGAAAAGAGGAATCACATTCCATCTATATGCTTATAAAATCAATAATTAACAGGAATTACATCTATTTTAATGATTAATTAAGTAGTTAACCATATAAAAGACGAGGTATAATTACTATGTGAACAGAAATTTGGAAGAAAATGTGAGATAATTTTTCAGATTATGGTTTTATACATTAGTTAAGCTTAATTTAAAGTTTTCTCAGTGTTTCTCTCTCAAATTTTGTCACAAATCTTTAGGCACAGTCTTAATGTCTAAGCTAAATTTAGGGGGAAAGTTTGGCAGAAAAAAGAAAAGCAGAATTCGGTTTTCCTGTCAGTTTTTAATAAACTGACAGGAAAACTCTTGAATTAATCTGGATCCTGATGTGTCAGCGCTTTATGATCCTGGTCTTGTTGTAAGATCATCTTGCAGAGGTCTGGGTGTTTGGATTTGGAAACTAATTTTCAAAAGAACAAAAAGTAATTTTAAAGATAAAATGTTTTAATTTGTCTTTACCAAAGATATAATATGGAGAAAAAAAAATATGTCAAATGTAATTTACATAATTACTATTATTATTCACTGAATTCAACTGGATTGTTCATAATTACAAAGTACAAAGCATGATTGATTTTTGAGAGAGGAAGTCTTTTATTTTGAAGTACGAGTAACAGGATCTGGTATCTTGCCTTCTGTTGATTTCGGTTGCTAGGATACGAACAGCTGTTGCTGTCATCAGCTGTTGCGATCTGATTGCAGAAGCTAACAGTGCTAATAAAAATGTTTGTGAAACTGGTTGAAACTAGGACCCGCCCCCTCGCTCTGATTGGTTGGATTTCACTGAACATTTCTGCAGATAGCGGCAGGACTACACTGAGATGTCACAACGGCTTGATTTTGACACAAATCATGTAAGATTATATTGTCAACACTTAGTGACAGTTTTAAGAAATACGTATAAAAAACAACATAATTTATAAAAGTAATCTACTGCAGCTTTAAGGAGCATCAGAGCAATTTCTTCATCATAAACTCCCTAGGATCAATCATGATATGGTTTAAAAATCTCTGTCTAAAGTCACGATGAAGGTCAGTCACTCATTCAGTTGAAAACCTTGGATTTATTATTTATTATTTACTTCCATTTATCGTTTTTATCTCACACTGTTATTGATTAAGAGAGGCAACAGAGGAAGACGTAACCGCCTACATGAGCTAAACTTGGAGCTAAAGTGTCACCCTTCCTCTGTGCTCTTCATTAGAGCTGTTTGAGCAGAGGTGAAAATAAGCCTCCTGTCAGCAGCACACACACACACACACACACACACACACACAAACTGTGAACACGGCAAAAGAACATGTGATTAAGCCTGCAGAGAGCTGCATGTTTTTCCTTCCTTGGTGCTTTAAAGCAGCAGTGAAAGTTGATTATGTGCAGAATATTTGGTTTGCATTAAATTTAGCTAATATTTTCTTTTCTTTCTGCAGATGTAAAAAAGTCAGCTACCCTCGGGACCTTCCTCAGATCTCCATCATCTTCATCTTCGTCAACGAGGCGCTGTCGGTCATCCTGCGCTCCGTCCACTCGGCCGTCAATCACACGCCGGCTCACCTGCTCAAGGAGATCATCCTGGTGGACGACAACAGCGACGACGGTCAGTAAGAGTCTCACAGTCCGGTTGAGTTTAAATGGGGACGGATTATGGGAAATTCACGTTTTTGTACTTCCGTTTGGGTTCCTACTGTTTCTAAAAACAACCCAGGTGTCAAAAAAACCCCATCAAATGCATTTTTTTGGCAATAAGTTCATGTTTTATGGTGTCTGGAAAAATGAGCCGTTTACAAATCAGCCCAGTCCGTTACCTAGCAACCTCACGGAAGCCTAGCTTGTTACCTAGCAACCTGAGGTAGCCCAGCTTGTTACCTAGCAACCTTCTATATCTTGCTGAAAAGTTATATTAAAAAAAGTTATTTTTGTCTTATTTTAAGTCCAGATGTGTCCAAAGTACTCAAGTCGAAGTATAGATACTTGTATGAAAGCATATTCCAGTAAAAATAGAAGTACAGATTGGACTGTTTTACTCAAAGTAAAAGTAAAAAAGTACAAACTTTGAAACGTACTAAAAGTATTTTTCACCTTCAAGTATACAAAATGATTTCCAAAAAGTCTAAAACACTTAAAAAGTTCTAGGCATAAAAAACACATAATCTTTTTCTTTTGGTGACAACATTCTTTGTGTTGGTATAGTAATTTTAAAAATACTGACATACATAGTTTTTCTTCAGATCAGGTTAATTTAGATGCACAAATCACAGAGCATTCGTCACTATTTGTTCTTTGAGACAAAAACATGGAAGGATTTTTAAAATAAGGCTACAGATGCTGAATGTCTGCATCCATGTTGTTTATCTGCTGCTTTGATTTGGTTGCATCCAAACCAATTATAACGTGAATAATAACACGATAAAACACTTTTTGTGTGAACGGTGGATTTTTCTCTGTTACTATCTTTATCATCATTGAAGTAACAGGGCATAAGTGAAAATATAAGGAGTAGAAAGTACAAATATTTCTCTTAAAATGTGAGGAGTAAAAGTAAAAACTCCTCAGAAAGATAAATACTGACGTAAAGTGCAGATGCCTGAAAAGTCTACTTATGTAAAAGTAGAAAATTACTTTTACAACTTATTTTATAACTCTGTTCAAGTATACTACAATATTTGCAAAAATATTTGGTAAAATTTAATATTTTTCCAGTGTGCAAAAATACACTGCAAAAACACCAAATATTGCCAAGTATTTTTTTGTCTAATTTTTAGTGCAAATATGTTAGTACACTTGAAATAAGTGTAAACCACATTATATGACAGATTATGCTACGGTAATAATTTTAACTCAATCTTTTTTCACTAGGAGGAGACAAAATATCCTTTACAGCAGCAGAGTATCATCATTTTGTCTGATTATTTAATATTCACAGGATAAAAGTCTCCTTTCATGTTCACGGTTTGGAGCTTTTTGTGGCCTGATGAGACTCTCTGGTTTGTGTGAAGAGGAGCGTTCAGCGCGGTGACTGATGGCATCCAGATAGAGACAGAGCGATCAGCGGCATGTCACAGGAGAAACGTCCCCGTCTTGTTCATCGCTGGCTTTCTGAGATGAGAACGGTTCAGAGCAAACAGCAGAACAAAGAAACCAGAGACAGAGAGGTGTCGGAGAAATGGGATGGAAGTGCAAGACAGGAAAGGTCACAGAGTGAAGAGAGCTGAAGGAAACGACAAAAGGCAAATTAAGAGGGAAGGTCAGAGAAGTAGAGAGGAGGAAGCATGAAATAATGGAAGAGCTGGGAGAACAAACCAGGCTATTAGAGGAGGAGGTGGTGGGGGGGCTGAGAGATAAATGAGGTCGGAGAGCGACTGCAGGATGCAGAAGAAATGGAGGGAGCAATCCAGCAGAACGGAAAGCAAAGGCGACTTTGATGGAGACGACGAAGGGAAGACATGAAGCTATCAGAATTAGGCAATTAAATGTTTTCAATAAATCCAACAAAGAGGTTAAACTCAACCATGAAGCCAGTTAGGCCTCCGTCCCAAGTTTAACCTCGGGTTTGGCCACATCCCAAATGATTCCTATTCACACTTTGCAACTAAGTCAATCAATCCAGGCGCCATAATGGACGCTGGAAGTGAGAATCCGGAGTATTGAACTGAGCCACTAAAATAGTTTTCCCAAGTTGTCTTTCCAGTTTATTCGTGACTTCTACTTGTTCAAGGCGAGATAATTTGTCTGTTAACGTAACTCACCTGGTTGAGGCTCAAGGACGGCAGGATTTACGACAGTTGGAAACAGCTAGCTTAGAAACCGACCCGAACCTCCTCCCTCCTGACGTGTTGATCAAATTGTGATTAATGGCTGCTGCTATTATTTTATAATCTTTCTTCATTAAAGATTATAAAATAAAATGACAAGTTTATTAAGGAATTATTTGCTCAAAATAAGCCTCTATTTCTTGCTAAAAAGTTATTTGTAAATTAGTTAATCTTATTTCAAGAGGACAAACTTATTTACACTGGAATCTAGATCAGAAATACTTGGTGAGATTCTGTGTTTTTGCGGCGTAGAAAATCACGTCACTGCCTCAAACTTCCATTTTAGCCTCGTTTGCACGGCTGCGTGTCTGCATGCATGGGGTGTGTGTGTCTGTGGGTGTGTGGGGGTGTGTGTGTGTGTGTGTGTGAGAGAGAGAGAGAGAACGAGAACAAAAACACAGGATGGGAAATTACTTTGTGATCAAGAGCGCGGGTGAGAAGGACGGAGATAAGAGCAAAGAGAAACACACAGAGGGAATGAGAAATGTGTTTTTGTTTGGGGGAAATATTGAAGTGTGTGTGTTGGTGTGTGTAGGGAAGAAAGCGGAGGTTTTGCTCGACTCCGGAGGGAAACGGCTGATGAGTTAATTCATGGATCAAAGGTGGAGCCGTAGACTCCCTTTGGTGTTGTTTGGAGTCTGCTGGAGCTTAAAGAAAGCACCGCAGGGAACCATGAAAGCAGATTTGAGTCATCTTTCTGCTCCACTGTGTGCCGCGGTCGTGTTATGAAATTCATTTTTGCAAATTTGTTTTGAAGCCTTCTTTGTGTGTGTTTGTTTTTTAGTAAGTCAGGACTGGATCAGAGGAAAATAAATGATCTCCTGGAGAATTGTGCTGATTTCCAAACAAATCTAAACCATTTCCCTATATGGAGTTAAATAGGGAATCTATTTTGTTTGTTTGTTTGTGGCGCGTTCCTTCACATTTCCAAATATATGTGACTTGTATGTGTTCTCCAGTGTGAACTGCAAACGAGCTGAAAGTAGACAGAGTGCTCAGTGTTTTAACAACCGCCATAAAATGTAGAAGAAGAAGAAGTTGCTTTTTTTGTTTTTTTAATAACTTTATTTCAAACAAATAACATGAACATACATACAGATGTTAACTCAAAGACAAATACTAAAATATTATAATAATAAAGAATAATTACAGATATTGAGGGTGTTGATGTTAAAGTCTAGAAAGACAAAAGCTAAATAAATATATATACACGATAAAATAAAATGTGTACTTTTTCAGTTAAGTTATCATAACAAAATGTCAAAAATATATTCAAATACATAAGATGGTAATATTATAGCAAAAAGAACAATAAAGGCAAAAGAAAAAGATAACAGAAGGATCTGCTTATGAGATAAATGTTAAATTTTTGGAGAAGAGTTAAAGTTTTTACCAGTTTCTTATTATTAAAGTTAAGTTTTTCAACAGAGGCAATATACATTTTTAAGTTACTTGAAAATTATTAAAAGAGAAGATTTTTTTCATTACATTTCATCTTATGGACATAATATTTTCCTAGGATTATAATAAGATTCACTATAAATATTTAATCTAAAGAAAAAGTTGAATTGTTAAAGCAGAAGAAGAAGAAGAAGTGCTCAGTGTTTGTGGAAGTAAACGTGACACTAATGGTGGAGCAAAGCTTAAGATTTAGACGTTATCGAACTGGAGCTGAATCCTCATTGTTGTTGTTTTTTCTTCGTTGTTGCGTATCAGGACGCAGAAGTCTTCTTCTTCTTCTTCTTTTTTATAGCGGTTGGCAAGCAGCTTACTGATGTGCATTACCGCCACCTACTGGAACGGAGTGTGGATCAGGATGCTACTTATATATTCTCCCACAAAAAAATTAAGAAAACTTATATCCTTTCTATCAATTTCGTTTTCTTAAAGTAATTCATTAAATAACAAAAATATTCAGAAGTAGAATTTTTGTCCAAAAATATTTTGTATATTTAATACAGGATATTTAGAACAAAACATGTTTAACTGTCTCTTCTTGAAAACAAATATCACAATTTCCTATTGGATGTTTTCCCATTTTAAATAATGTACTATTTAGCCCAGTATGACCAAAACATAATCTGGATATAATGGTTTCCTCTTTTCATTTCGCAGGACGCAGAATAGTGACGTTTGTCGAGTATGAATGACGTTCAGGTCAGATGAATCAGACCTGGAGGTTCAGGCTCTGGTCACATTTAAAAGGATCAGATACGTATCGGATCTGGTGGTGTTCAGATTGTCATGAAAAGATCAGATACGGGTCGCATTAAGAAGAAAAAAAAAAGAAAAACAACTTCTGGTTAGGCTGCAGTGTGAATGCAGCCTAACCAGTATTTCAGCAGGGCGAAGTGTAACCCAGAGCTTTGCTGTTTAACTGTAATCAACCGATTCCTCTGCTGGGATCGGCTTAATTTCCTAAGTCTGTGTCCTTCATGCTCTGCTTTCCATTAATCTGTCTGGAACTGAAAGTCTCAATGTTCAGAGTAAATTATTCTGCTGGTGCATTTTCTGTGAAAATGTGACAAGGTCAGACATAGTAACGTTTATTCACAGCAACGTTCATGCAGCTGCGCCTGCAATCATTTGTAAAGATGTCAAAAAGGTTTAAAAGGAATAAATGTTGAAGGCAACGACATTAAAATATGCTGACAGGCCCAACCTTCAATTTGAGTACTAAATATTTTCTAAACAGTCAATAAGTTTTATAAGTTTTATTTTGCTATTGCAACTATCATTTTTTCCATCAATATTAAGGAATTACTGAGTTTAAACAAGGTCCTATATATTGCTAACAAATTGCTTGTAAGTTAGTTTGTCTTATTTTAAGTGCAGTAAGATATTTGCACTAGAAAGTAGACCAGAAATAATTGGTAATGTTTTATGCCAAGGTTCTCATAATCTTTCCCTGTCATATGATCAAAATCAACAAACATCTGTATTTCCTGAAGGTTCTCTTGTTATTCCCGTTTTGAAGACTTTAAGGTGTTTATTATCAGCCTATATAAAGCTATAAAAACCTCTGAAATGTTTGAATACAGTCACTTTGATTATTTACCACAGATAAATAACGTTTGAAAGCTTTAATCTATTGCAGAGTGAATTTATTTTCCAACTGGGATTAGCGAGGCCAGAGTTTTCTGACGTGTTTGTCTTTGGTCTACAGAGCAGCTGAAGGGACCTCTGGAGGATTACGTGAACAAGCGCTACCCTGGGCTGGTCAAGATCGTCCGAAACCAGAAGAGAGAAGGACTGATCCGGGCCAGAATCGAGGGCTGGAAGGCGGCGACGGCGGAAGTTACCGGGTTCTTTGATGCCCATGTGGAGTTCACTCCGTCATGGTGCGTAATGTCCTCCATCTTTTCTGGAATTATATTTTAAATTTCTTCAATAGACAAACAAATTTTAGCCTGTGCAGAGATTAGCGCCCATTAAAACATCGTAGAAATCAGATTCGCTTTAGGATGTTTCTATAGCAACACAGATACAGTTTGGCTGAGAAAACAGTAGAAATGACAAAATCAATAAAAAAAAAGTTCAAGTTAATAATGTTGTTGTTTTGAGACCATTTTCCAGTAATGTAAATAATCTTTAAATTCTAATGAACATTTAACACTGTAACTGAGACATTTTAAATACCCCAAATAAATAAACAAAACAACAGAAACAACAATTAAAATGAATTATTATGAAGTGTTAAGACTTAACTAAACAGTCTCAACTAAATCAAAAAATGATTTAGTTGAGACCAAAACATCAGACTGAAAACTTTTATCATCCAGTTTTTGGTAGAAAAACTATAAATCATGCAAATGGAAACTATTGAGCTTGTTTAAATTTATTGCGACTCACCTGATGACATGCTTACTTGTATTTAGGTAAAGTTATGTCAAAGTTACTTTACTTTCACATCATTTTGTTTTCTTTCCATGTCTGGTGCAGATAATCATCTCATCTGTTTTTCTCTATTTCTTTCTTGTTTTGATATTTTTTACATAAACATTTAGGAGGAAATGAAACAATAATATGAACTATTATTGATCAACAAAAGCTTCTCAGCCTTCAGGTGTATATTTCCATCTGCCCACCGTTTGTCGCATTAGGGTTATTGATAGGCTAAAGCCCCTATTGTTGGTCACTGATTAAAGCTTCCAGTATCAATAAATTTGCAGCTGTATTGTCAGGAACAAACGGAGCCTCCAGCTGTATCAGAGGATTTAATTCAGCTGTTCTTATCAGATTCTCACGCAGTCTAAGACAGGATAAATTTAATTAGCACTCAGAGGATTGAAGCAGAAGCTCAGATAATTAGAGCGGATTCATTAAGACAAAGCGTAATACTCCCTGATTAAAATTTCTGAGAAGTTCAGAAACTTTGTGCTGCTGTTGGGTTTGTGTGTTTTTTATTTCATTTTTTTAAGTAACGTGGTTGCGTTGCGGTCAGGGCCGAGCCGGTGCTGGCCAGAATAAAAGAGGACCATAAGAGGATCATCCTGCCGTCCATCGACAACATCAAGCACGACACCTTCGAGGTGGAGCGCTACGAGAACTCGGGCCACGGCTACAACTGGGAACTGTGGTGCATGTACATCAACCCGCCCAAGCAGTGGTGGGACGAGGGGGACATGTCTGCACCCATCAGGCAAGAAACACTCACCCTAAATACTGAAAAAAAGCTTTTAAATACACGTCCACACTGTGGCAGTTCTTCATATGGGCGGTTGTCCAGGGCGGCATTAGAAAGGGGCGGGCACCCAAAAACTAGAATAAATATTAAATGATACAGGAGCTTGTATTGAGTCAATAATTCCTTAATATTGATGAAAACATATTAGTTCCACTGGCAGATTCACTTATAACATTTTTCCTGTAAGTGAAATAATAACTAGAACTTTTGCATCAAAATTAAGGAATTATTGACTCAAAACAAACTCCTATTTCTTGCTAAAAAGTTACTTGTAAGATAGTTTTGTCTTATTTCAAGTGAACTGAGACATTTTCACTAGAAACTAAACCTAAAATACTTGGTAAAATGTTGTGTTTTTACAGTGATGTCTCTTTCACACACTTTCTGCCACAATCTGCAGCTTTAATACTGATGAAAAAGTTTCAGTTCCACTGGAATATTATTTAACTTGTAACAAGACATTTTCCCCTAGTTATAAGTGAAATATAACTAGTATATATAAATAATCTGCCAGCAGAACTAGAACTGGGTTGCTAGGCAACGGGCCGGGCTCGGCAGTGGTTGCTAGGTAACGGTGCAGTGGAACATTCCACCAGTGGAACTAGAACCTTTTCATCAATATTAAAGAATTATTGACTTAAAACAAGCTGCTGCATCTTGCTGAAAAGTCACCTGTCAGTTAATTTTGTGTGTACTAAAATGTTTGCACTAAAACTTGACCAAAAAATACTTGGTAAGATTTTGTGCTTTTGCAGTGATCATTTCAAAAGCTTGTTAACTCAACAGGTTTTCCTTACAGTTTCCAAATTGTCTTTATCGCTGGTATTCTGCTGGGGATTTGCTCTGCTGCAGGACTCCTGCCATGATTGGCTGCTCCTTCGTGGCCAACCGGGACTACTTTGGGGAACTCGGCCTGCTGGACTCGGGCATGGACGTCTACGGAGGGGAGAACATCGAGCTGGGCATCAGGGTTTGTGTGTCACCCACTTTCCTTTTGTTCTTGAGCGCTCTTTACGCCCGCAGGTTTAAATGGAGCAGTGGCCGCTGTAGCGTGGCATCACTGATAAATGAGGCCCCATTAAGTCTCCAGGAGGAGTGGTCCTGTGTGTGCCGCCGACAGCAGGCCCATAAAGATAAATAGGTCACAGGAAGCAGGAAGGTTTGGGACTTTGCTTCTGCACACTTTGATTTAAAAGTCTGTCGTACTGGATTATTTTAAACTGAATTTTATTAAATTCTGCAGCGGAAAAGCAAATTCTACATTCCCAGCTCTCATTTAGCGAATTCTTAGCTTCAGAGGATAAAATATAAATTCAAACCACCTTCATTAATACATTTTTAAATAATTATTTTTACCAGCCCATGTTTAGATGCTTGTGGGACGTTTTGCCTGCAGGTTTGGCTCTGCGGCGGGAGCATGGAGGTGCTGCCCTGCTCCAGAGTGGCTCACATTGCTCGAATGAAGAAACCTTACCACAGCAACATCGCGTTCCACACCCGGCGCAACGCTCTGCGTGTGGCAGAAGTCTGGATGGATGAATACAAATCCAATGTGTACCTGGCCTGGAACATCCCCATGGAGGTGAGGAAGTATGATGCTTACAGTGATCTCTTTAAATTTGAGACACAAACTACCTCACGGTGTTTTCACACCTGACTATCCAGTAGATCCCCAGTCGGTTTGATTGGGGATCAAAATTGCAGCATTTGTTGCTTCTATTTCACACTGAACTGCGTCAAACCAACCAAATCCTTTGAGAAACCGTTCCCCTCCTCACCTGTGGGGGCGCTGCAACAAGCCCAACATGAACGAAACAATATGAAAACCTCTGAATAAGACACTGGACACGTTTCCATTAAGCTTAAAATTCCACAATATGACATTTTGAAAATAAATTTGTGTAATGGAAACGGCAATTTTGAAAATAATTCTTGTTTGTTGATATAAAGTTTTGGTGCTAGGAAGACGTGTTTTTTTTTGCATGGAAATTAGTGCATTCTGGAAAACAGTTTTTATTGCATCACAGCTTCATTTATTGCCAATGTAACTGTTAATACGCTTCAACAACCGGATGTTTCCACTGTGGGAAAAGAAGAAAGCGACAGGAAGTGGTAGGAGGACGGTGTAAACAAAAATGGAGTGGCATGAAATTTTAGAATTATAAGATCTTTACTTTAAAGAAAAGTGTTTGAAATGTGTTGAAATGTTCCTAAATAACGAGTTTAGTATCAGAGTTTAGCTTCAGGGTAATAATATACATTGTATTGTTTGACTATCAGGATAAAGACTTGCTGCAAAACATTTATCTGAACAGCATCAATCTGACAGACTCCCAATGAACGACAGCAACAAAAAAATAGCTAAAACATATGGTATTTATAAAATATTTTGTCTATTTTCCATTTAAGTTTAGCTTCAACTTTACAGATCCTCAATGTTTTTGTTCTTTTTTTCCCCCTTAGTTTTTATTCCAATCATTTGCATTAATTAGTACATTCAAATAAACAATTGTTTGGTTATTTAAAGCAAAGTACTATTATTTTATTTACTCATACCAAATCCTCTGAATAATTAGCGTTAATAACACAACATTATGTAGCTGCTTATATGCTTCATTTGTTCTCTAATCCTCAACAGACATTTACATACTTACAACCAGGGATGTACAAAAAATGTGTTTATGAAAATTAATTAGGTGTAAGACGCTGCAGACATCTTACCGCCCTGTCTGTGTTAATTTAGTGCAGCGATAACAGCAGCATCATACTAATTAGCACATGGCTAATTAGCTCACATACACTGATTTCTACAGCAATTTTTATACAACTTCAGCAAATGTTCAGGCTGTCCATGATAGTGATACACAAATGCTTTGTATTTTCTTTACATTAACTCACTAATGTTCCCTAAAACAGGGGAGCAATGCAGCTAAGCTACAAACAAACTGCTATCTCAGACGCTAGGTTTAACTCTATTGTGTACATTTCAAGGTAATGTAAGAAAAAACTACTAGTGACTCATATTTAACTGATTGATGTTATTAAAAACAGCAGAAAAATAACTTTTCAGACAGAACAAATTAACAAAGTTGTACAGCATAAACCTGTTGCTAATTTCTAGCTAATTCTTAAAATCTCTTCTGATGAATAACTTCAACTTTTGGTTTGATTTCGACAGATAAACTATCATCGAAAATATCTGAAAATTATCAATGTGAAAATCTCAGTGTACAGTAATGTAAGACATATTCAGAAGTTTATAAACAAGTAATAAATAGAGTTACTACTAGCTAGCTAGCATGTATTAGCTAGCTAGTACGTCCTAGTTAAAAAAAGTTCAGAAATACAAGCAAAAAGGACTCAAGATAATGGCTATAATGTGTTACAGATTGCTACTTTAAATGTTATAAAATAGATTACTGTTAGTTTATTATTTTTTTTATGAAGTTACCCATACAAACAGGGCTAAATTCATGGTAACATTGACATTTTTGAGGGATTTCTAATTTTTTAAAGATCTTTGCAGCAGCAAAATTCCTTTATTAAAATGTCCAAATAAAGAAAATTTATTTCAAATTTCTCTATGTTGATGGTAAAATCTGCTTAAAATATCCAAAATTTTAATGTTTTTTGCTGCTTTTTGCACTGCAAAGCAAGACATGCAACTCAGGTTCCGGCCAGAGCCTTTTTGGTGCCCAAGGCAGATTTTTACTTGGGGGGTCCCCCATACCAACATGTCAACACCAGATGCTTTATCGTTCCTAAGCTACTGTAACATAGCTGCTATCATTAGCATCTTTTATAAATATCTAACGTCATAGCAGTGTTGTTATGGCTACTGACGTTAACCTTACAGGAGTAACAAACTAAAAAAAAATGGATTTTAAAACGTAGAGTAGTATTTAAGTGTCCATACTAACTACTGGAAAGTAACACCAGCTGATGATCACTAAATTTACAGTAAACAAGATAACAAGTTTGATATCTTATATCAAGCTACAGCAACCATCAACAGGAAGACATTAACTATTATTTGTGCAACTACGATAAAAACAATATGCAAATAGTTTTTCCATTTGTAATAGCATATTACTCAGTGTTATTTTGAATGTATATGTTATGCCAGCTTGGTGCTTTGGGCCGGCCCTGACGCAACTAATGCCACTAACATTCCCAGGGTTTAACAAAACAAATTCAGACTGTGGCTCCTTCACCTGGAGTGAGGGAGTTGTATCAGTATTTCACCTCACACTGGCAGGATTGTACCAGTGGTTTGTGTTTCGCAGAACCACGGCATCGACTACGGCGACGTTTCTCAGAGGGTCGCACTGAGGAAGAACCTGCAGTGCAAGAGCTTCCAGTGGTACCTGGACAACGTTTACCCGGAAATGAGGAGGTACAACAACACGGTGTTCTATGGTGAGGTGAGTTGGGTGGCAAATAGTTACATTTACTTGAGTAACGGTTTTGAAAATTGTTTTTTTTAGGAGTATTTTTACTGTACTTTGAGTAATTTTATCATAAAGTATTTCTTCTCTTAATTGAGTAACATTTCTGGATTTTCTACTCACTGAATGAAAATCAAACATGTTTCAACACAGACACACCTGCAGTTTTTGTTAAAGTTTTTTATTGAAAGAAACTGATTTGGAAAATTTTGCCTGATTTTGTTATTTTGTGTTAATAATTATTGTCATTTTGGTCCTTGAGATACCAAAATTTCAACTTAACTTTATATTTTGGCCCATCTGATGATGCCATTTTTAAGTATTAAATGATTGATAATTTGATAAGTTGCTCAATTCTTGAGTAGATTTTTTACCAAATACTTTTTTACTCTTCCTTGAGTAATTTCTTGTACAGATACATTTTACTTTTACTTGAGTAAAAGTATTGCTAATCCTACCTGAGTACAGCTTTTGGGTCAAACATGGAGGTCAAAGGTTGTACATCTCAAGCCACAGAAGTAAAACAAAACCTCTAATTGGAAAAGTAGAAATGTCCAATTAAAGCTTAAAGATGAAACTGAAAAATCAGATTTTTTTTCTCAGAAAGCTGTAGTGATTGGCTGATAGTTTCCGTGTTATTTATTTTTCTCCCTCAGATCCGTAACTCCAAAGTGAGCCACCTGTGTATGGATCAGGGTATGAAGGAAAACCACACAGCCACCCTTCACCCCTGCCATGGCTGGGGTCCTCAGGTAAAACACTGTGTGCTTTAAAATAAATACATGGTTTGTGTCTCTTTAAGGGCCACGTATTATTCAAAATTCACATATTTGTACTTCCATTTTGAGTTTCTACTGCTTCTAAAAACAACCTAAGCGCTCAAAAAAAACACCTAGGTGTTTATTTAACAATAAGTTTTTGTTTTTTGGTATCAGAAAATGAGCCATTTCAAAAACCTTCACAATGTATCGTCACAAATCAACAGGGACTGCCGTTACCTAGCAACCCCAGGGGAACTCCGCCCCTTCCCCCTAGTTACCTAGCAACCTAAGCTGAGTTCCAGCCCATTTGGTCAGCTGGTTTTACCGCAGTTTGCGTCGTGCAGGGTGGTTTATGTTGTTGTGTAGTTATCACACAATACAGCAGAGTTAGCTATAAAGGCTGGTTTTCATCTCAAGGTACAATCAATATAAATATAATATGTTACAGTGCAGTATAGACAGCTTCTTCTAAAACCAGAGAATAAGAATAATGATACATAAAAAGCATTTTTTAATATAAAAGGAGCATGTCAAGTTACAAAGTTAAAAAGAATTTTAAAAAATCTAGTTTTCTATGTGTTTAATGCAGCTCTGGAAAAAATAAAGAGTCCGCTGCACTGAGACCTGCTGGTTGTTCCACCACATACTGACTCCTGAACTCTTCCTGGCTTAAAACATTTGTACTGTTGTTTCTACATGAATATGAACTTGTTTTCTTTGCATTATTTGAGGTCTGGAAGCACTGCATACCTTTTCATTATTTTGACCATTTCTCATTTTCTGCAAATAAATACTAAATTTTTGCTTGGAATTTCGGAGACATGTTGTCAGTAGTTCATAGAATAAAAGAACAAAGTTAATTTTACTGAAACATGTACCATTAAAAACTAAAATCAGAGAAACTGATCATTTTAAGTGATCTCTTAATTTCTTCCAGAGCTGTGCATGTTTAAAACCGAATAAGACTGAGAATGGCTGCTAGAAAAGACAAGTGTTTGACTGTGCAGGAGGCTCCGCGTCTGCTTTTCAAAGACGTACGGTTTCATAATTGTGCATCTGTTTGCATCCATTTTCACCTGCGAGTGTAAACGTTGACTTGGGGTTTGTGGCCTGCAGCAGCTTATTTGGACTTAAAGTGACAAAACACCTCAAAATAATCCAAACTGATCAGACCAAAATCAAAATATAGAAAAGTCTTTGCACAAAAAATATAAATAACATGTTTTGTTTAGACCAATCCTAACCCTTTAAAGGAAGCATAACAAGTCAGCTTTAAGAAATCTACTTACCAGTGTATCCCTGTGTTTGTCAAACAAGCTCAACTGAAAGTCTCTCTGGATTCAGTTTTGCTGTCAGAGGAAAAATGTTTGTCTTTCTCTTTTTTTGTGCTGAGTCAGCAGGAGTCAGCTCATTCAGTCTGCAGGCTTCCAGTTTTAGCCACAAACAGGTGAAATGTGCAAAGATCAACAGATTTAAAGGATCGTTTGAGTTTGGTCAAGCCTCATTTCGGTTTGCAATTTATTTATTCATGCAGTTTTTTTTTTAAGCCTAATGCAGTAAAAAAGTTTATTTTTACCAAAAAATAGTGAAACTTCTCAGTTGCCCTTCAGATGAAGATGAAATCTAAAGCAAAACAGAAAACGCAGTTATTTTGGTCGAAGACTGTTTCCATTTCCTCTGTTTGTCTTTCAAACAAGAAAAAGACATTAACAAAATGAAAAGCAGACAGAGAACAAGATATAGACAGAAATAAATACATGATGTTTTTATAAAACTGTAAAGTGAAAATTAAATTGATCCTGGAGGATTGTAGGGCAAATATAATTCAAATTGAAGTTAGCGTTTAGCATTAGCTTCTGATAAACCCGGTGTTGGTGCAACGTTTTAGTTAGCAGTGCCCAACATTTATCAATCAATATTTTTACATTATTCATTGAAATAAAAACGGGAGGTTCTTTAATCTAATGTAAACATTTCACTCATCCGTTGGGATTATTTTTATTCCTAAATCAGCACATCACATATCTGAGACGTCTGAAGTTGACTATATTCATAAAACAGTTTTTTTTACCTATATGTGAGAAAAGCATGGAAGTACATTTATTTTTAGTTGTAGTTGCATAATCTCTTGCTAAAAAAATAGATCCTGGCAACACGAATTACACATGTAATCCTGTTGGATTATAAAGTAAAAAGGCCAAAAGTGTCACCAAAATCATTTTAAGAAAACTGTATTTTAAAACGTTTTACAAGAAGTTTAAGAGAAAACTTTGGTTATTTTATTTGGGGGCTTCGGATGGAGAAATTTAAAGTTATTCTGGCGTAAACACAATCTGAGCACCTAAAAGCAGCTTGTCTTTCTCTCTTTTTGATGCTTTGATGTTACTTTGTTTGCAACATCAGGTTTAGATTTTCATACTGAAACATCAGAACTTTAATCGTTTGTAGCAGCTTTGGGAGTTTCTGTGGGTTGGGACAGAACAGATTGAAGCTGATAACACTAATTAACAGGAAACACAACACAAGCCAGTGGAAAACAAAGATTTGTTTAGTTTCTCATCATCCTCTGGAACAACAACACCTCATTTTGCTTAAAGAAACTA
Organism: Brachyrhaphis terrabensis; assembly: GCA_903067065.1. NCBI lineage: Eukaryota > Metazoa > Chordata > Actinopteri > Cyprinodontiformes > Poeciliidae > Brachyrhaphis > Brachyrhaphis terrabensis. Next base: position 2,754 of record CAEGAG010068522.1, on the reverse strand, counting down.
AAATTAGCCTGAATGATGAGAGGAAGTTCCTGTCAGAATTAGTCAAAACGTCTCACATTTTGAAATTGCAAAGGTTTCAACATCGGGACTTTAGTTCTAATAAAGTTTTCCTTCATTTTTACCTCTTTCTGACAGTTTTTTCTTGTTTTTGCTCAGTTGGGACGCTACACCAAAGAGGGTCAGCTGTTCCTGGGTTCGCTGGGCAGCACCGGAGACGACACTCGCTGCGTGGTGGACGACCAGATCAGCAGCTTTCCCCAACTCCTGAACTGTGACAAGGTGACCAACGCCAAGCAGAAGACATGGAGCTTCTCCCAGGTGAGCAGGAAGGAAGAGGGAAGAGTCTGAACTGGAAATAAAAACGTAAAGTTGTGTACGTCTTTCCCAATATTTGTTATTTCAGGTGGTTCTGGTTCTCCCACATTGCAAAAACACAAAATCTTACCAAGTATTTTTGATCTAGTTTCCAGTGCAAATATCTTAGTTTTGTCTGATTTCAAATGCACTAACTTTCAAGTAACATTTCAGCAAGAAATATGAGTTTAAGTACAGAATTTCTTAGTCTCAATGAAAATGCACTTATTCCCCTGCCAGGTTACTTAAATTATTACATGAGAAAAATGGGTAACATTAACTTGACGGGATGCATGAGACTGATGTGACACCGTCATAAAAATGAAGAACGTTTTATGAATATTTACGACGGTTGTCATGAAGCGTCCTTCGGTAAATAATGACACTTTTAATGCAAAATTGAACATTTTAATGATTATAATGCAAATTTTAATAAAACTTTGCATTAAAAGGGTCATTATTGACTGAATGACACTAAAATAGTCGTAAACATTCATAAAAACTCCCTCATCTTCATGACAGATGTTAATGTCTGTCTTATGCACACCCCATCAAATAAAGTGTTACCAGAAAATATCTTGCTAAACGTAAATAATCTGCTAATGGATCTAGTATTTTTTCATCAATATTGACTTATAACAAACTTATATTTCTTGCTGAGAACTTAGTTGTAAGTCAGTTTAGTCTTGTTTTGGATATACTTAGATATTTACACTTGGTGATAGATAATACTTTAGATTTTGTGTTTTTCGATTGCACCCCAGTTCTCTTATTTACTTTACTTCCTTTCTAAAAGGTCAGGGGTTATTCTGTTTTTACATTAAATCCTCTGGGCATTGTGGCCAACAAAATGAAAAAGTTTCAGAAAACTATTTAATTCTTCCACCCATCGTGATTTTAAAGTAAAGTTTATTATTCTGCTGTTTTATTATTTCTCCTGCAGAAAATCTAAATTTAGCTGATTTGAGCTACATTTTTCTTGTTTTTCTCCGACTCAGATCCCAGTTGGAGCTCAGGAAGAATTATTAGACTCCCTGCTGTTGTTCCCTCTTTGATTATATTAATTTAAAATCCTAATTATCCATCATAGACTTATTAACATGGGATGTCCCTCTTTGAAGTAGTAATAATATTATCCCCAGTAACTGAATTTTGGATTTTTTTTTTTTAATTACTAGGATTGTCTGTTCAGCTTTTGGAATGAAAATTAATTGCAACTGAATTTGTAATTATCATTTTTTAAAAATTGATGACAAAAAATTTACTTTTTTATTCAAAATGACCTCTGATTATAACCTGCATATCTACAGTTTGTTTCAGTGGCGTAGGAAGGATAATTTAACGCTCCTGCGTCTTTTTACGACTTATTTTCCTTCGTAGGAACATCATCTGATCACCTGATGAGCCAGACATGTTTGGGTTTATCTAAAATGTCAGCCTCACTATGTAGCTACGTCTCAAATATTACACCAACAATAATATTACATGATCTCTCATTATGTCATGGAGAGGCTTTTCTTCCCTCGGGATGCTTCATGCTTGAAACTACGGGTGAAACTGACTGAACTACTTTTTTAAAATTAATTAGTCTAATAACTGTCTGACCACTTGAAAATTTTTAAAAAGAAGTAGAGATCCCAACGGAAGTATAAAAGCATGCAAAAAGTGAATTTTACTTGATTGGTTCCCTTTAACATCAACCAAGACGCATCCTGACTCCTCTGATCTGATCCTGCAGAACAACTCCATCACAAACCAGGCCTCAGGTCGCTGTCTGGAGGTGGTGCCGGCCAACATTTACTTTGGCCACCTGCTGGTCCTGCAGCCCTGCTCTGGTCAGAAATGGACCATCAAGAACGCCATGAAGCAATAGCCGCCGGCGCGGTCCGTTTCCTGGGCTGTGATTGGCTCAGCCTGGTCAAAACGAACCAATAAGACCCTGATGCAAACCTTCAACAGAAATGTTTTATCAAAACTTTGGGTGCCATAAAGATTATCGTGAATTATTTTTTATAAAATGAACATTCAGAATGACAAACTTAAGCATGAGAACTGATTCTGTCTGATTTATTTTGATTTAATGTGTTGTTATAAATCCTCTGTGTGTGTAGGTGTGTGTGTGTCTGCGTGCGTTTATTTGTAATACCTTGTGGGGACCATTTCCTGATACATAGTATGTTGTGGGAACCTCTGCTCCTTGTGGGGACCGAAGCCTGGTCCCCACAAGGGGAAATGCTGTTTTTGGGTCAGGCGTCAGATTTAGGACTAAGGTGTGAATTAAGTTTTGGTTAGGGTTATGATTAAGTATGTAATGGATAGGGTAGCAAATTTGATTCTGTATCCTTCTTTCTGTTAAGATCACCACCACCACTAACAACGTTTTAACACATATAAAGTGGA
>CAEGAG010068468.1:0-11199 GCA_903067065.1 Brachyrhaphis terrabensis | reverse complement strand
TGTTACAAAACAATTTTTTTAATTTAAATCCAGCTCACTGACAGCATGATTCTCCCACCACCGTGTTTCACAGTGGGGAAGATGTATTCATGGTGAAGTTTTCTATAATATATAGCATTTTGCAAGTAAGGCCACATGTTTGTGGTGTCCCCTGAGAGGAATGTGAAGGACAACAGGGGTTTTTATGACTATTTGATATGCAGTATTCAACAATGTTTTGCAACAGAGAGAGGAAAATTATAATTTAAGAACAAAAGGAAATGAAAAGAACCACCAAAAAGTGTTTTTCAGACCAGTGTGTTGGGTAAATATATAGAATGAATTAAATGATGAGCTCAAACAGTGTACAAATATAAATTAGATTAAAAAAAAACAACAAACAGATTTTAAAGTATGTTGAATAGTATGTGTAGGTCAAAGTCACAAAATTACAATTGTTGTTGCTAATAATGTATAAATAATAGAGTTAATTGTGAGAATGTGAGGTTTAAGCATCATTTAATGTGGGAATATTTTAAAGGCCTGAACTGGTTTAAATAGACTTGAATGTTTTAGCGTATGAGAGTGTGTTATAACTGCTCTTTTGGAGCAATTCGTGTAAAATTGGCATGTCCATTTGTTGTATTTATTTTGTTTTTACCTTTTGTCTGCTCAAATAAATACACAGATAAATACATATTTAAATGACAGTTAAATTCATTTAAAAATTTCGTATTTACTTATTAGGTGACTTCTGAAGGCACTGGCTCCTATTTCAAAGGGGTTTAATAAACAGGCATGTCTCAATTTCCAGGTTTACTCTTAAAAGGATTCGAATGCTACATTTTGTGTCCATTGCATCCAATAAAACACACCAACTTTTCTGCTTGTGATACTACTACACCAGCAAACACTCAAGATGGTTGGATGATAATCGCCTGAAAAATCACATTTACACATTTTACTACTGATCTGTGTTGAAAAAAAAAAAAAAACTACACTCCCAAAGCAAATTTAAAGTCACTTCTCAATTTGAACGCAGACAAAAAAAAACAGAAGAAGCTGACCGAAACCCACTGTATTGGTTTCAGTTCTCCATATAATGAGTGTGGGTCATGTCTGAACATGCTGGCCAGGACAGCTGCTTTCCATTTCGTGTGGATTGCTACCAATCAACCAAAGGGGCCGACCGGCTGTTTGTGTTGCAACAAGTTAAATTAAATCGGCTGTAAATAAGACATTGTTTCATTCATGCATTTAAATTGAAGCCCCTCTCTCTCTCTCTCTCTCTCTTTCAGACAAAGCACATGTGATTTCAAAACGAGCGCCTCCGTCATTACAGCTTTTCTCACAAAGTTCCAGAGCATTTTTCTATTTTAACCCGACTCATTTCCTCACGGTGTAATTTATTATTAATGGCGCTCGCGGAGTTATTCAAGCACTAATTCAAATTTGACCAGAAATCAATTTATCTCTCTCTTTTTTTTAAAGGCTTACACCGTGTCTACACGCCAGCTTATAAAACCGTTAACCCGGGCCTGATACTGTGACAAAATACACGAGCACGTCCATTCAGTTCATATTGCAGCTGAAACGCTGAAATACGAACGCAGCAGAGGCTGTCAGTCGCGTCCTGACACATACAGAGCGACGCCATTGTTATACAATAAGGTCCCTCCAGCCCCCTTTTTTTTTCTGTACCTGCTATATATACCCTCGGTGATTCGGTTCCGTTTTAACGGCCGTCGGAGTTTGCTGCAGTCCGCATTGCGCCGCTTCATCCTCCCCCTGTTGATTCTCTGTTGATATCGTTCTGGTAACTGGGACTGGAAACGTCACCCGCTCATCCTAATATCCCCACTTGTTCCAATTACCCACCATTGTAGCTGTTTTATGCTCATGAAACAAAGAAATAAATAAAAACAGTCCTCCGAAGGCCCTCCCCCTTTCACGACACGCTGCGTTGCTCGCGTCTTGACGTGTCGCGGCGGCGACGTCGAAGACGTAGAAACATGGCTGCCCCCTGCTAGTCGAAGTGTTCCTCTGAATTTTTGTCTATTTGCGCGAGACATTCATTTCTGAACGGTAAGTCTCATGAGGTCGTACGTTAGTTTCCGTTCGGGTTTGGTTTATTCACCGTTAAAGACGCTTAGAAAAAGTCAAAGCAGACGCCAGTATGCGCAGTATTTCTTCTCACATGTTTTCTTAACCACGTTTGTTTAGTTTTTTTTGGTATTTGGCTTCGCCCTTTTCCTCCAAGCCACAACGTTTCCTGTTTCAGACATACTATATTGCTTTAGTTTAACAAGAGAAGCCGTAGTTGCAAGCGAACTTACACCTACGGTGTACATTTGTGGACACCGTAAGTACATTTGTGGATTTTTTTTCAACTTTTAAGTTTCTGGGTGATTGAAACTGCAGTGAAGCTCACTGTGTCCAAATATGGCAGCCAGATGAAGCTTTTTATTAAAGCTGTAAAGTTTTAACCCAGTTGGGGAAAAAAAAAAAAAGTTTATTTCTCGAGTATTTGAAAGCTCAACAGTGCCACCTGCTGATCTAAAAATGAAAATCAGGAAATTATGCAATATGTGTAATATTTTATTTACTGATTTGTAATCCAAAATTTGACTGTACCTTTTAATTTACTAAATTTTACTTTTAAAAGGAAGCTACGTGCTCATGCAGCTGTACAATAGGTATGGTATTAAAATTCTTAAAAGCTGCACTTAAAAACAAACTACTTAAATTAACAGGGCATAAAAACAGATGAATCAAATGGTATCAAGGCTGTGTATGTTGGCTTGAAATGAAAATAGTTTCAAAGATTTTTAAAGCTGAGGTTCTTGGAGAGATGCTTCACTACTTGACCTAAAATGTATAACAAACAGGTACTTAAACATCCAAAAAACTGGCTCAAATTTTTAGAAATTGTAAAGCTTTAGTAAGCACACGTTACTGGTGAATGATCTACCTTTTTCAGTGTTTGCAATAAATGGCAGGTAATTTACCTGCAATTGTCTTTCACCCAGCATAAAAAGGTCAAATCAAAATGTTTCCTGGCGTAAAATTTTGTATCATTTTGCCTTTTACACATTTATCTAAATGTCAAAGGGATTCCCATGCTAAAATTTGGTTTTTTAATCGTTTGTTTTTAAGCTGTTAAATAGCAATTATCTCTGTGTTTCGACAGATGATTAACACCGAGAAGACGTTCCCAGAACAGTACGAGATGGAAGAAGAAGACAAGGAGGACGACGAAGAGGAAGGAACCACAAGTTCAGATAATGATGATGATGAGGAGGAGAAGGCTGAAGAGGAAGCAGGAGGTGAAAAGGAAGCAGAACCATCGTCTGCTGCGGAGGACAAGAAGCCCTCCTATGTCCTGAATCTAAACAACGAGGTGGTGAAGATGAGGAAGGAGGTGAAGAGGGTGAAGGCTCTGATCATCAGGAAGCTCACTCGTCAGATTGTCGCCTTGAAGAAGAAGAAGGGAAAGGAGGCAGAAATGGAGAGGAATCAGAGGAGAGCTGCGAGGCTGCTGGAGGAGGTCCACAGCATGAGGAAGCTCCCTCCAGACGGGGTACGGCCGTCCAGCTCTTTCTCTGAAACCTGAAACGTTCTGTGTTTGCTTGATTCCACAGTCGGGTTAGCATTTAGCCTCATTGTTAGTCCTTTGCTGTTTCCAGCTTTCTTCCAGCATGCTAGTCCCCTTTAACTAGAGCAACTTTTACACCTGTCCTAGTAAAATCAAAGCAAAATGTATTTCTATTGCAAAACAATGTGGTGTCAATACTTTTGCTAAGCAAATAATTAATTTTGCAGCTCTAACCAGAGGCGTCTTAATTTTTTTTTTGCCGACAACTACAGGTGACCAAGACGGCCTTGGAAAAGAACCTCAACTTTGAGCGTGTTTGCAAAAACCCCAAGTCGACCATGTTAGACAGAGCCGTGGCACGGATCGCCAGCCACCCTCAGTTCAGGAAGAAGATCGAGAGCATCAGAGCCGCCGTCAAAGACTTCAGAGAGGAGCACCCTAAAGGTCAGAGACGACCAGAAAAAGCCACCCAGCTTTCACCAGACACAAGGCAGGACAGGAAAAATGAGGATGAAGACAAAGACAATTCTTTGAACCAGCAAGTGGAAGACATTAAGGAAGGAGCAGATGTCCTTAAAAGTGCTAAGAAATCGGTTGTACAATCACCTGCTGTCTCTGATGTTCACAAGCAAGAGAAGCCAGAGTCTACTAGTGCTAAAGCTACTGTAGTTAAAAGCAGCATGAAGCCTAAGCCTCAAAGTAAACACGAAGAGAAGAATTACCGTCTTCAGTCTGTTCCTGAATTAGCTCTCAAAAGCGCAAATGAAGAAGAGAGCGATGTAGAGTCGTCGGACGACGAAGAGAAAGAGTACTTCGACGACAGCACGGAGGAGCGTTTCCACAAGCAGTCCTCCGCGTCAGAGGAGAGCGATGATGATGACTTCTTCATAGGGAAAGTTAGCAAATTCAAGAAGAAGAAGAAAAAAGAGACAAGCGACGAAGTGGAGGTGGATAAAGAACGGCAAGGGAAAAAAGATCCGGGCGACCCGAAAACCGACAAACTCCAGAGTGAACTTGACGAGCTGGAGTCCAGGTTGAAGTCCAAACCCTTGACAGTTCAGTCTGTGTTCTGCTCGTCGCTGGCCGGAGGTAAGGGCGGACGGGGTGGCAACAAAGGGAAAGGAACGGGTAAATCTGGAGCTCCGGGGAACTCCAAAACCGGCGGAGGTCTAAATGAGGGAGGCTCTGGCAAATTGAAGTTCACAAAGCAGGAGAACAGATCTTCAAATTCTGGGGCAAAGTTTGGCAAACGCCCCAAGTCTGACAGAAAAGAATCTGGGTCTGACGGGAGAGGGAGAGGCAAAGACATCCGAAAGCAGAAGGACAACAGGGGGGGAGGCTTCCTCTCCCATCAGCCGCCACAGCCGGCGCTCCATCCATCATGGGAGGCCAGCAAGAAGAGGAAGGAGCAGCAGGGACAAATCCTGGCATTCCAAGGGAAGAAGATTAAATTTGATGATGATGATGACTGAAGGAATTGTTTTAGAACTGAATAAATTTAGCCTTCAGGAATGTGTTTTGGTTGTGGTCATCTTCTGTTCCTCCTAGATTTAAAGTCTATTGCTTAGACACTTGTCATTTGTTCAAGCATAGATGCAAGACTGTGTATTGAGGCCGATGTGAACTTCTTTGTCTTTAGTGATAGAACTTGAATCTTAAGATGTTTGAGACATCAGAATATGACGGTTTAGTACCTTTTTTTTATTTTATTTTTTTATTAAACTATTGTGTGTTTCAAGGAAAATTTCTATTAAACTTGGATTTTCATGTGTATGGACATGGAGACATCTGTTTACATTTCCTTAAAACTGTCATAGTGTGACGTGTTTACTTACACTGCGGAAAACCTTTCACTCAACTAACCATTTCTCGTTTATGCTAGCTCCTGTTATTAGGTAAGTTTAAATGAGTGACAAATTTTGGAGGTTATTTTACCCTCCCGGCTCTGTGTTTCTTCAAATATTCTAAGCGGTGTCTTTGAACTTATTTAAAGTTGCACCGAATTGTATTAATTTAATCAAATATTCGATCATTTAAACCTTTATCTTCTCATTGTGAACTACAAGATTTATGAGACAATCGCAGAAATGTCTACTGACGCTTCCTTTTTACATAGGATGCTCCACCTGCTGGTAGAAGTAATAGCTTCCCATTAAACGTTCAGATTGGGTTACTCTAAAAAGTTTAAATAATTATTTTGAATATGAAACTAAATATATATTGTTTAAAAAGATAGTTTGAAGAAAACATGGCTTACGGATAACCAGGATATTTAAAGATTTATTGTAATAGAGATAATTATCTTTGTAAGTATATGTTACTCATGAAGAGCAAAACATTTTTCTGATTACAATTTCTATTTATTCCCCCATTTTGAAGAATCCATTTTTGGGTCACACCACAATTCATGGATTACTAATTGTAGATACTGACTGACTAAACCACTCTCAATACTTTGGACAAAGGTAAACATGTTATTGACAGCAGCCTGTTGTCTACATTCAGTCTGCATTTGAACAACCTCCCGGTTAATAGAGAGGCCTCCCAGCTTTGTTTTGTTAGCAAAATTATTTTTTAGAAACATATTTCAAATACCAACTGTGACAATAGAGTTTTGTCATTACGTTGAAGAATCTGTGGGCAAACCTGAATTGTGCCAAACCCCAAGAACTTGTGATTGATTTGAATGACTTTGATTGTTTGGAAATCATAATTAGATAATTCGGCATATACGATTTAATCTCCATCAAAAACGATAAGTAAGAAAATAGAAAGGAAACTCCTAATACTGTAGTCTGTAGCACAGTCTCTTCGTTACCGGCTGTAGTAGTGTGGTGTTAGTTTTGGTCATTTCACTACAAATTATTTAGAACCTCAAATGAACTTGGATCTTGGAATGACAGCAAAGCCATTTTAATTGTCTAAGTTCCAAATTAAGACACAATAGGATCGACATCCACAGTGACAGGCATTAGTATTTCCTAATAGTAATTATAGCCTTAATAACAATGTATTTTTCTTAGCACATCTTTAAAAATCTGTACAACCATATTTAGTAAAAGAGGACTGTCTAAGACATATTTAATGAGATATAAATGAGCTGAGGTGGACAGTGATGTAAGGCAGCCATTTGGATTTTGATGCTGCAGGGGTTATTTAGAAACTTTCTGTTCATTTCTCCCAACTGTAAACTGGAGTATTTCAACTTCTAATTGTAAAAGAAACACATAAATGGCACATGTCATTTTTATCAATCATTGGATATGAACATTTACATGTTTCCCCCCCCACCAATCTGAAAAAGTTTGTCTTCTACGTTAAAATGGTCGCTCTTGGAAAACTTGGTACTGAATTGGTTTTGTGGTTCTTGCTTTAAAAACTCTTAGAATAACTGGTGCCTGAATACGCTAAACGTTATTAAGCCAAACTTCGCTTAATAACACCTTTATTTTAATAATGCTTACTTTACCCGTATTGATGCAAACATACGATTTTGTGACGTTATAAAATCTAAAATCTATTGTTTCTCGTAGGATTTAATTGGAAGAAATATTTGCCTTAATTTTGTCAAATTCTCAAACGCAATAATGCTATACGAATAATAATAATAATAATAATAAATAATAATAATAATAATAATAAATATTTCGAATACTTTTATTTTGAAGGCTAACTCTGACGTCTGTGTATTTCCGGAGGCTGTACAGGCGTGCTTAGCCTCCGCTGAGGCGATTTGGCGGGTAATACTTTTGTATATTTCTGATTTCTGTGGGCGCATAGTCTGAAGCAGGACCTGAGTGATGCCAAAGTAACTTTTAAGAAGTGTGCGAAATGTTGTCAACACCAACAGAGGAAAGAAAGTACTTTTGCAGTCTTGAGGTAAGCTTGGAAAGGGGGAGGGACTGTTGTTTCAACAGGCTAAGCAAACTTTTAAGTTAGCCTTTGCTAACTTTACGCTGCAGACTCGTGTGTCAGGTGATACACGGAGTCGAATTGAAGCATTAATTGCTTGTCTTGTGTGTAATAGGGAGCTGAGAAGTGAATATTGAATCAAAGTCGCGTCTTAAAGAGACTTGGCAGACTTTATGAACGTGTTTATTTGCGAATATTTTCTGTCAGGCGAAAAGCAGACTGGAACTGCAGGGCCGTGGACCGCGCGAGCCTCAGGACGAAGGTGGGACCATGGAGTCTAAGGCTGGGGCGAACCAAACCAAGATGGGCACAGCCTCTCATACCCATAATATAAAAAAAGGTGAGGCTTTGCAATCTTGCTTTTTTTTTTTTTTTTGCCTCAGAACTGCATTACACATTTTGTCACATTAAACCTACAAATATTTAGTGTGTATTTATTAGATGAAAGTACTATAATAATGTTATTTAAAAACCAACTGACACAATGATATTGCAATGAAAATATATTGTGCATAAACTTCAGTGTCTAGAGCTGCAAAGCTGGTAGAAAGATTCCTCAACAAAAAATCTACTAATGATTGACTCTGGAGGCATGTATATTTTGGGAGATTTTTTTTTATTTTTATTTTATCAGTTCTAATGGAATTTATGAAAACTTTGCTTATATTTTGACAAAACGTAAAAAAAAAAAAGATGCTATAACTACACTTTAAATGCTAATAATCGCTATTTAAGTGTTAGTTTTGTTGTGTAATGACCTCAGTGTCCAATACTTGTTCCAGTCTCGATATCAGGGTACAATTTTTGGGTAATTTCCCCTCCCCCTCAACCCACAGAAGCCATGCTGCTGTTCCAGAAGACCCGTGCCGACAACTCTCTGGTTCTCCTGACGAGGAAGTTTGCTCAGAGACTAAATCACTCTCTAGGTGGAGTGGTGGACCTCAACTTGGTCTCATCGGAGCTCAAAGTGTCCAAGAGGCGTCTGTACGACATCACCAACGTGTTGGAAGGAATCAATCTAATGAAGAAGACGTACAAAAACCACCACCAGTGGTTGTAAGTACTGTCAGCTCTTATTATTCATGTATTGTCATAGCCAAAATAATTCTTAACTGAGCTGGTCGGCAGTGCATAGTACTAATTGAAGTCGCCTAACCAATTTAACATGAATAGAATGTGAACAGTTCTTAGAAAATTGCTTCAGTTGATTATGAAATTGGGTTCAAATTGAAGGCAGCTCAGACAGAATGTCCAGTGGAAAGCTGCTTCAACCCAAACCTCAAATGTATGAAATAGTTTCAAAACAATCAGCAACTTCCTCTATTGTTTTGACTTAACTGATTGATTGTATCTATTAATCAAATCTTTATTTTTGGAAGATTTATTCCTGGGAAAATCTGGATATAAGATTATTATTTTTTTATTTTTTTTACTAATGTGCTCCTTGGGCTTCTGTAGTTCAGAGTGATAGCTCGCCCACGGCGGCCATCTTATTTGACAAGTGTTTTTCACAGCTTCTGTTTATTGGAACTTTGAATTCAGGTGAGCTATTAGGACCAGATGGAATGGAACGATGGAATATTAGGACCAGACAAAGCTTTTATTTCTTAAATTACAAGAACAAAGTCTAATGACAATAGAGTCGAAATAATACAGGAATAAGGTTGTAATACAATGAGAACTCCTTTTATCATATCAGTACATCTGCCACAATAACAATTTTTGCACAATTGTCCCTCAATCAAAGGAATAATTGAGACCAAGTACCAGACTGAAAACTTTTATTATCCAGTTTGTGGTAGAAAGAGAGAAAAGAGAAAAACGATAAATCACCCAAATGGAAGTTATTGAGCTCGTTTTAGTTTATCATGTCATTCATTTATTTATTTTGACAGACTAACAGATCAGCATCAAATAATTTTCAATAGCAGGACTTTGAAATGGTGGTGTTTTATTTTCAAGAAAGAACTACACAAACTGAAATGTTTACATCAAATCTTGAGTACTTTTGAAGCTTTTTTTCTTCTTCAATGAAACAACTTTTTCTTGTAATTTTAAATCGAATTGCTTCTTTATTCTGCTAATATCACAACTATTTTCTTGTAATTTAAAAAAAAAAATCTTGTTGCCTTAATCTGATACTCTGTCGTACAAATAACAGTAGGAATGAATGAATTAAAAGCCACTTTTTCAAAGTATTTTCTATCATTTTGTAATGTTCTTTCTTTTTTTTTAAGAAAAGAGAGCGAAAACGTTTTTTTATCTGATATTTCAAAAAAAGAGAGATTTTATTTTGAAGTGGCATCGTGGCATTCTCCTGTGCCCAGGGGCGGCCCTGTGGAGGACAACCTCGCCAGAAGCCTGGAGTCTCTGATCGAGGAGGAGGAGAAGCTGGACGAGCTCATCCAAATCTGCGCCCGGCAGATCAGCAGGTTGTGCGAGGAGAACCTGCACGACAGATATCCTTGGGGCTTTCAACCTGTCGGATATATTTTGTTTCAGATTTACCTGCAAATACACATCGGTTACTTTCCTGAACTCCGCTGATCACGTACGCCTACCTAACGTACGAGGACATCAGGAGCATTCCGAGTTTTGAGCAGCAGACTGTGATTGTGATCAAAGCTCCACCCGAGACTCGCCTTCAGGTGCCACATCCAGAAGAGGTACACATATCGGGACGATTTCAGATTCTTCTGCAAAACTCACTTCATAATTACACCGTCCTCTTCTTCTCTGATGCTCAGAGCTTTCAGATTCACCTCAGAAGCACCAACAGGCCCATCGATGTCTTCCTCTGCTCTGACACGCTGGTTGCCATGGAATCCATGGAGACACCGGCTGGAGACAGCGCCAGCGGTGGACAGGTCCAGCTACCCGCCTGTGTTAAATACTCCTCTGCACCTCCATCCTTCTCAATGCAGACGTCGACTAAAGGTGAGCAAATCACTTTATGAAAGGAAAAGAAAAATCTATATGAACAAACCGGGCTGTGTGTGGAACAAGGTTATTATAGTTAACTCAAACTGAAATTGAGAAGACACTTTCGTTAACTGTATAAATAAATAAAAACAGTAAGTATAACTAACTGGAACTATATTGTGTGTTTTTAAAACTAACTAAAACATACTTAAATCATAGACATAATATCCTTTGTTTTTGTGTTTATGAATATATTTTTTAGCCTCTTGAACTGATGTGAAATGCATCCCCCAAACGTGGTGCAGAATCCTTTTAATTCAGTTACATCAGCAGGTTTTCCACTCTCACTATTAATGTCACACATCTTCATCTCAGTCACTTAGAACTAGACCACATCAATACCTCAGTTTTGTTTCTTTGAGCCAATCAGAGGTGGATTTGGACTATATACACAGTATTTTCCGGACTATAGAGCGCACCTGATTATAAGCCGCACCCAGTACATTTGTAAAGGAAAAACCATTTTGCACACACATAAGCCGCACCTGTCTATAAGCCGCATGTGCCTACATACAGACGGTACACAGAAAGAGTTTTCAAAGTTTTAGTAATATACCTTAGCTTTTCTTTCCAAACAGAGCCTGTGACGCGGCAGTAACACAGCAGCAACATGGTAGCACAGCACTAACAGGGCTGGTTAAAAAAAAACATACTGGTGAGAGCCGTCTTCATCTTCCTCCTGAGCACTGAGACTGTTACGTTACATTAAACTTGCGTCTTCCTCTACACAT
>CAEGAG010068461.1:0-18270 GCA_903067065.1 Brachyrhaphis terrabensis | reverse complement strand
GAAAGTCAAAGTCAAGTCCGAGTCTTTGAGCATTTTTTCAAGTCAAGTCTCAAGTCGTGATTTTAACGACTCGAGTCTGACTCGAGTCCAAGTCATGTGACTCGAGTCCCCACCTCTGGTAGCTTTACTTTGGGTGTTTTATTGTGAAGTTCTGTGTTATTATTTGTAATTAATCCTTTACCTATCAATTTTTTTATTATGAGCTAGATGAAAAGTAAATAAATCTAATAAATCTAAGCTAACAGTCTCTTTTGGTCACTTTAGCAATTCTAAACAACACAAATTAAAAATGTTCGCATCATTGACCTACAGTTATGACATATTGACATAACTGTTAATATGTCAATAGATATTAACAGTCAGGAATGTAACTAAACAATGAGGCAACTTTTGGTCCTGTTTTGTCCACTGGAATAGCAAATGTGTTTCAATGCCATTTTCAGTAGTTGAGCCTGCTGGTATCAATTCGGCAAATTAGCAATAACTTCTCAGTCCACTTTAGTTCCATTAGAATGAAGTAGACTTTTGGATTTGGTGTCTAACAGTTCTACAGCAGTATTGAAGATGATATGTCCTTTAGTCAAACATACATGGAGGCTATTGGATTTTTCAATTGGGGTTCTGCACAGAGATTATTTCCAGTCAATAACTTGACTGTGGTGCATAAGTTAGTATCCTTATGTTGAACTTCTCTTACAAACTCGAGCTAACAGTTAATGCAAGCAGAGTAAAACAAAATTGTTCTTCTGTCATGCAAAAGCAGCATCAATTGTAAAAATATCCCAGCATTTTCTCTGAGAACCTAGATTACCACTTGTGCATAGAAATTCTGAGAGCCTCTTCAGGTTTTTCCACCATCCTCCCCCTCGAAGCTACTACAGTCTCAGGGTTTTCCTTTGACAGGATTTATCTTTGCATGGACCTTACAATCTGAAAAACTCATACGTTTTTCACATTCCAGCAACCAGGACAAAAGAGCTTAGGTGCAACTTAGAGGTGTTGGATCTGTACCCAGGTGGGAGTCCGACTTTAAAAGGAAGTCCAGTTCACTCCAATTTCATTGTGAACAGGACCTGAACAACTAGTGGGAGAGATGCTTTAAGGAGCAGGCAGTGACAGTGATACCAGGGGGATAAGAATAGCTTATGGTGCCAACATAAAAATAAACGAATGTCCTCCATTCAGAGTGCCTTTAAAGAGTACTCACTCCATGTGATGTTTTACCCTTTTTTTCTTTTACAACTCAGTTACGATCAACTTTGTTTGGCTTTTTTGACAAAAAAAATTACAAGGAAATCCATTTGCAAGAAAGAACTGATTTCTACAAAATAATAAGCATTATTTTATATTTGCTAAAACATAGCTTACCACTATCAATGTGTGACTGTTGTGTCAGTGGTAAATGGCCAGTACGTGTACAGCATTTTATCAACTCTAGAGGAGCCTAAAGGGTTTCACACTGCAGTCAGTTGTTCACACACTGATGGTGGTAAGCTGCTGGATACTAGCCACTGTCAGTCTTACAAAGGTGCCACTGGCAGCAGGCTACATGGGCCGACTTGCCCAACGACTGAGACAGACGGTGCGGGAATCGAACCAGCAAGCCCCTGATTGGAACTCCAGCCACTGTTGTCTCAAGTAGTGCTTAAGACTCCTCTGTACTGGAGAGGAGCTAAAAACGTAGAGGTCATTTACCACTTACAAATATGTCAGATACAATAAGTGATTGGATGAATATTCATCCCTGAAGGTCAGTATTTAGTATTTGTATTTAGTAGATGCATCTCTGGTTGAAATCACAGGATAGACTCAATATAGATAGGATTCAACGATCCGCAGTTTTACTTCATTTTTCCTTGCAAAACTGTTCCAGCTCTGTCGGTTGGTGGCGATTGGTTTTCAACAACTCTTTTCAAGTCCAGCCCCAAATTCCCTATCGGAGTGAGGTCTGGGATTTGACTTGGTGTAGCTGCAGCATTAGGTCTCATCAGACCAAAAAAACTTTCTTCCACTTGACCATGGAGTTTCCCACGTGCCTTTAAGGAAATTCCTCAGCGTAGTCATGGTGACCTGGTGTCCTCTCTCTCCAGTCTCCTACTTGCACGGTCACCCTGGTTGTGAGGACGATCTGATTTACACAAGTTTACACATGGACCATATTCCTTTTGTTTCTTGATGATGATTATAAGTAAACTTCCCTGAAGTAGACTGTTCTATTACTCTGATTTCTCTGATTTGTTGTGATGTTCTTCTGGTTTCATTCTAGCTAGGAAACTGACGGACCAGAGAACGGAGCTTCCAGAGACAGCTGTCTTTATAGAACAATCATTGGACACAGTCACTGCACTCAGCTGATCTCCACTGCACTCATTTTGAGAACACTAGCACTAATTGACTGAACCTCTGTTGAATTCAGTCGGTAATTTTAAAAGGGTGAATATTTATGCAATCCCGTATGTTACCAAGTTTTATTTAATTGTCATTATTTTGTAGAAATACATTTTTACTTTACAATATTTTTTGCCAAATAAGCTAAAATATATTAATCATAAATAAAAAAGAGTGAAAAAAAAATCCAAGGAGGTAAGCATTTGTCCTGGTCACTGTATATGTTTGATAGCTGCTTGCAGGCCCTCTTGTGCTTCACAGCTGGAAGGAAACAGGCTGCAGACTGGATGCAAGATGTTTCCAAGAGGCTTGTGGAGAGACCCTTAGAAAAGTCTGAAGAACAAACACTTTCCTATACTGTACTTTCTTTTTCCTTATTTCAACAAGTGGAAAACTTTGAAAATAAAATTTCACACATTTCCCTTCTTATGAGAATGACATAAAATTGCTGAGCTTAGAAATAACCAATCAATGTTAGATGAAAGCAGATCATTTTAGTCTAGACAACTTTCAAATTACCACCAGCGTTTTTTGAAGTTTGTATGCAAACAGTAAAGATGAAGATGAAAGAATCAGCCACTGATGACACTGTTTTATCAGTCTTATGGTACTTGTTTGAGAAATGGAGGATCACAATACAACGTAGTTCAAAACATAGGAACTGACTTCATCCAGAAAATAAAGAGCTGAAGCAAAGAGAGATTAAGTTTTTTTTTACATTATACTATTGCTAATTAATAGCAAAGGTCATCAAAGTTAAGCCAAATTGGCTTGTTTTTGCTTTCATAGTTATTTTAGTTTGCATGTACAAATGATGTTTATAGCTGAATAGCAGGTGGATAGTTTTTAGTACCAACTGTTGGTTAGATGCCATTAATAAAAACCATGAACACAAAATATGATCCTTATCACAAAACATGTGGTCAATATGTTTTGTTTTGCCAAGTAAGACATGAAACTGGGGACTAAACAAACAGCAGCTTTTTCCACTGTGGGTCATGAAATCTTACAAATAATAAATAATTAAAAATTATTATTATGCACAAACATCACACCAAGTAGTTTAAGAAGAAATAGTTTTTTCTGCTGGGGAATAGTAGTGTGGATTGCAACTGACATTTTCAAAAGCTGTGGCAAGACCAAAAGATTATGTTCTTTAAATATTCAAGGATCACACGAGTTTTGAAGGATTAATGTGTTGGTGAGAAAACAAATGGTTTGACTTTGATTCCATTGTAGTGTGAAATATTAGCCCACTGTATGGAGAAAGGTAGGGGTGCACCAACTGCAGCCGATAGCCGATCTTTAAAAAGCCTGACCTGACCTGATTTTATTTGTTTGAAATGTTGCTAAATATAGCAAGAAAGTTGCTGAGTTGCCAACATTGGGGTGACTATTGTTAACAGCAGACATGTAGACATGACCTGGTGGGCTAGTCTGTCAGTCAAAGCTCTCACTGGAGAGCAGAAGAGGACAGTGGCTGATTTTTAAACCTTTGCTGAGGTAGATAAGATCGGTTGATCACTGATCTCCTAAAATTAAGGAAATCGGCACCGATAAATGGGCAGGTTGATAGACCGGTGCACCCCTAGGTAAAAGCAATATCAAGCTTTGGTCACGATACAAAATGTAGGTTTATTAATTCATCAAAATTCCCTCTTTGGAGATCATTCAAATGTCTTCCTAATTTAACAGCAGTGTGGCTAGCTGAGACTTCTGCCCTGGAAAAGTGTCACTTCAGTCAGAACCATCTTTACTTTTAGGTAGTAAAAAACAGTAAAGTAAGGCAACACCATAACAACAGAAATTGATCCCTCTCTGAAGGAGGGAACGACCACCATGACACTGACCTGATGACCAGTCAGTAGCTTCTACAAAACATAAACATACTCCATACAGAGGCCAGAGGTAAAGTACACACTCACATACACATTGAACAGTTTTATGGAAGTAAGACAAAGACAAGAAATGTTCAAAATAACCAAACACGCGTTGACTGAACACAGCTGAAGAATCTCACCTTATTGGTTGCTGTTAAGTGTCAACCCATTTGTGTTTATTCACTCAACACTGGGAACAGCTGAGGCAATCTGACAGGAAGCTCTGACACAGTCAGGAAGGTTTCCTTTCATCATCAGCATGTTATTACTTTGTGCCAAGACTTAATGGCATATGAAACAAACAAACAGGAACTGGTGTCAGATATTGTTTTTAGTTGAGGAGTTTTTCAAAGGTATGGGTGTGTATCAACACAACTTTTAAAAAGAACAGAACTATGCAGGATTTAAAGACAAAAACAAACTACCATGTACTCCTTTTCAATCTAGTGTTTTGCTCATCTTAGGATAAAAAACCCCACATATTTATTAAGTTGCTTGCTTTGTGTTGCACTTGTGCGCTTTGCATCAGTCCATGTCAGATGAGTTTGGGCCAGAGGAGCCTGCAGCGTTTACTGTGCAAAACCACAATCAAGTTTTTCTGTTTGCACATTAAACATCTTGTCTTTGTAGTGAATTCAGTTGAATACAGGTTGAAATGATTTGAATTGGGTTTGTATAAGTGATGCACTGGGTCCTGCCTTTCAGTGTCTCTCCCAGACTTTGCTGTTGGCTGAGACTTTAATTGGACTAACTGCATGTGCTCTTTCTCATCCTACTGACTCAGAACTTATCTGCTTGGCTGTGTTTCTCTCCTAGATGAAGTCACTAATTTTTTACTGCCATTAATATTTACTTTCTTTAACATACAAAGTACTCCAGGATCAGTGTGTCTGTGTTCTTTGTGCCCGGTCTTCTCAAACCCCCAGTTGGTTTCATCCTGCTCTCAGTAAAGGTAGACGCTTTTTATCCTGCTTCCTCCCCAGTCTGTCCTGCTTTTTCGCTCTGTCCTGCTGTCTTTTTTTAACCTCTCTTTGCATATATCCCGATTGCAAATCATAGAACTGCTCAGCTAATTTCTCAACACAATTAATCAAATTTTCTTGACAAGAACCCTGGGCAAAAGAGAGCCATCTTGCCCCAATGGGACACTGCAGCTGGATACACAATGGAGTCCTGGAGGAAGTGGAAGACCATGTGTCTGTCCATACTGTTGGTCGAGGATGTTGAAGATGTGAACATTATTGGGTTTTTGATAACAGAAGAGAGGCCTTTTCTCTCCACTGTCACAACATGCTCAGTATTAGGGATTGCTGCAAAGTCAACAACACAATGTCTACTGTTGATTAATGCATATGCAGGAGGAGGGATTTCTGCAAGACTGCTGGGTTTCCTTTGTTATTCAAACTGGTTGAAAGTTTTCTATCAAACTACGTTGTTTGATAATGAGGATCAATTGGAATTGATGTACTTGACTTGGAATCTCATTGCTTGAATTGTTTGATTAGACGCTTTTTGTTTGCAAAGTGGCTAAAGATGAGGTCTGTTTGAGAACTGGTGCAGGTGAAACGACTGCACCACAGAACTCAGCTTAAAACATGCAAACTGTCTGCTTTTAAAAATAAATGTGTGCTTGGTTAAAACACTATTTAGCCATCAACTTAAAGTAAAATTTTCAAAAAACATTTGACTTCAGAGCACTATGAAACAGAATTATTTCATTGATGTAGTTACGTAAGTATTTCTAGAAAAGAATCAACTAACTGCTGTAAATTAAAGTTGTATTTTTGAAGCTGTGCATACACATCATGTTCCAGTTTGTTTGTCATCTGATTAAAGTTCCACCTGTTCCTTCATTTATTTGCCTCCATGCACATATGTGTCAACAATCATCATGGACATTCACACTGACGTACAAACACACACACAAACACACACACGCACGCCCACGCACAAGGCTGAACACTGAGGTGAAGCATACACTCGTTCACTGGACTTTTTACTTTTCATTTTCCACAGTAAGTGAAGTTTGTACAGGATGTAGACCACAAAATGAAGATAAAGACTCACAAATAGCACACTGGTGTACAGCATGAGTGTTTGTGTCCATGTGGGGACCCTGTTTACCCGCCAAGTAGGTCTAAGGGGAAAGTGACAGGATGAATGTAGGTGGGCTTGTGTGATGTTTGTATGTTGTGTAGATTTGTTGCCACTAGGGAGGTCTGAGGGAGGATAAATTGAGTTGACAAACCTCATGGAAGGATCTGTCCCAGCTGTCCTTCCCTGTCGTTTCTTTCTCCTCTCTCTGAAGCTGCCAACTCTAACACTTCTGATCAAACTGTGTGTGAGTGTGTGTGCACACAGTCATATGCTCGCTTCCAGTGTTCGTCGGCCCAGCTGTCTCAGATCCAGACGGGCCTGGGGGAGTGAGTCCGAGCCGGGTTGCACAGAGAACACACACACCGTGGAGACTCAGAGCGTTGAAAGTGAAGTCACTGTGAACCAGAGTCCCAAGAGTCTCTCATTTGTGTTTCTTATTCCTCTTTTCAATCACATACAACACACGAAAGTGCAGCTGCTTCCGTTCTCCCTCCCATGGCCGGTGTGCGACTGTGTTGTGCAGAAGGACCGCTCATGTGGACCAGCTCCAGACTCTCTTCAAAAAAAAAGGCCGTAGTGGATGCTTGGACATCTGTTGCTTGACATTTAGGATTGTGTGTATGTGGTTATGCCTGGAGATGTGCGAGTTCAAATTTATGACATGAAGTATAGAAGTGTTGACAGAATGGACACACACACAGTCACAGAAATGTGTTGGCGTAGCGGCGCTGATTGCTGGCTGCTGCTTTTAGGTCCCACTGAATCCTGAGAGTCTATTGACCCCTGGGCTAACAAAGTCTGAACAGAGAGAGAAGAAAGAGAGAAGTAGTAGAGGGAAAAATGCATTTTGCAGGTCTGCTCCTTCCAGGTGATCAAACAGAAAATTTCAAACATCAGATGCTATTTTGTTCAAAATTTGTCCTGAAGTTCAGGTTAGCCATTTTTTGTTTAGCATTCATTATCTTTTAAGTAGAGGAAAACAATTAATATTCATTGAGTTTTGATTTGTTTTGTTCTGCTGTGAACTAGCTGGAGGCTTTTAGCATCATAAACTCTGCTTTGGAAAGATGATCACTGGTGAAGAGTCACTTTCCACCACCAACATTAGTTTATTCTGATGTGACTCGTCTTGCTTACCCACATAAATAACTGCATAGGATTAGAAGCAGGCAAGATGGTAATTGTTTATTCTGGCTGCTAACGCTAGATTCCTGGGAATGCTCAAACTCTGCTCTTGCTAACATAGCTGTTCATGTCACAATTGACCATAGCATGATCCCAGCACTCATCAATTTGTATTTGTGTGTACATGGAGGGGTTGCTAACTGGCACCACAGTCAATATTTTTTTTTTTGTTGTTAGCTGAGCAGCTAATTCCAGATCTGACATCACAACGCCACATGTCTGTCCGCCATGTTGTGACTTCATACACATTTTCCCTGCCATCTTGGTCTTGATTTATGCATTATCATAAAGCATGTTGGATCCATAATTATGTGTTATCAGACCGAGGGGAAGAATCAGCGACTCACCTCCTCACACTCATAGTCTTCAGAGGGTATGCACTTCTGACCTCCATCCTGAAAAACATCAGAACACACAGACACACTCACTGTCCATCCAGGTCTATCAGACTAGCATGAAGTTCATCCGCATGACTGTCTTTAGAGAGAATGACCAAAGACTGTCATGTTTAAATCATATTTACTTTAAAAGAATAATGTTTTTTTTATTATTATTAACAATACAGTTGTTAATTCAAGCTTTTTTCTTTTTTAACTCTCGGAATACTTAGCATTACCTTTTCATGTTGTAAGTCCCAGCTAATGAACTTTACGCTTTTGTCTTGTTACAAATCATGAACCTCCGTCCACAACACTGCTCTCCCTGAAACTGAGCTTCAACCATCCGACGGTCTCTTTTCTCCAGAACCCCAGATTAGACTTTACCAGGGAGGCTGAAGAGTTTGATCCCCCTATAGTTGGAATACACTTGTTTTGATTAGAGGGACCACCACCCCAGTCTACCAGTCCAGGAGAACCTACAGTCGTGCCTGCATGGACCATGCGCTTGCTTCCTTTGGCTTGGAGCTCTATATTTTATTTTATTAGTCCACAATATAGAACATAGCTTCGTTCTAAAGATTAGCAGAAGAAATAGCAGAGTTGTGTGAGTCTCACATTGTGCACAGCAGTGTAAACAACAGCAGCAGGCATGCTGCATCCAACCATGAAACACATATCAGGAGCGTTTAAGTCAGAATGAGATGGTGGAGCTGTGAGGGTCTGTGGAGCATCAGGCACAGCAGTGGACACATCCACACACTCCTCATAGGGCCTGTGGGTCAACATGTGTTGAATCAGAGACACATCAGATGCTCTTTATGGTAGCGCATACTTGATCCTAGCTTAATATCCAAACAGTTTTTGCATGATGATAATAAATAGTTAAACATAATAGCTTTATCAGGCTGCCTGAGCTTAACTGTTCTGGTGAAATTAGTAACAGTGATTCCTATCGTTGTAAATTTAAACATGACATATAAATTAATTATTTTATATTTAGGGGACGATGCCCAGAGAAAAGAGGACAGAAGAAAAAAATGGCAGAACTTCAGAAAAGATGAGGAATCAGGTGAAAAGATGGAAAGAAAATTGGTTTGAATGAAAAAGATATTTTTTCTAAGTAGTTTTTTTCCTCCTCAGTGAGTACCAGTGTTTCTTTCTCAGTCAGGACATTTTCATCAGGTGAATCTGAGCACAAGGAGAAAAATCCCAGCACTCACCGTGTTTTTAAAACAAAGTCTTCTATTTGCAGTCACTTCTAAAGCTTCAAGTTGAAAACGTAAGAACTTTTCAGAAAAGTGCTGCTGTGATTGCTCGTCCTGTTCATGCCGCGCTGCAGACTAAGACATGCCAGAAGTGACAACAGTAAAGCCATTAACTGGTTGACATTCATTGCATTGTTTTACATTTTTTCATTAGATAAGATCTCTGAAGGTATTTAGTGCTGGTAAATTACATCATATCTTAGTGACTATCAAATCATCACATATTATCTTTAACCTTTTAGCTTCCCTCTCATATGGTGCTGACACATAATTTGGTAATAAATAAATAAATCAGTAATGTTCACATACTTTTAAACTGATTTTAATTGTTTAATCTCAAAGCCAAACGATCTTGATGGTTCTCTTAGATAGTTCTGATTTTATTAAAACACAAACAAAATATTAAAAATGTCTGCACTGTTATTTTTCTAAAGTGATTATACTGAGAATTCAGGGATGACAAAGAATGTTCTCCTTTTCAGTGTTTCTGCTTTTCTCTGCTTCATCTCCAGCCAGCCTTTATGGCTTTATGACTGTAGTCTTCCCAAACCAATACTGAGTTCATGCAAACCAGGCACACAGACACAGCCCTCATTTTTCATGTTTAAAGAGAATTTAAGTGAAAGAAAACACAATATATTATTTCCATAATGAGGCCCCAAAGACATAAGAGAAGCTATCAGCAGTTCACTTCATTGTATTTTATTTCAATAGCACCAATTCACAGCAAATATCACCTTTACACTTTACAAAAAAGTGATTTCAATTCAATCACATATACATTCCAATTGATTCTACATATCAAACATTGCAGTAAACTGCATTCAGTTCAGTTTATTGAGTTTAATGCAGGAAGAAACCTGCAGCAGAACCAGAACCGGGTTCAGTATGAGGGGCTATCCTTCATGACTGACTGGGTGTTAAAGAAGTAATTTTCATATTTTAACTATTCTTTTCTAGTCATTAAATAAACAGGGTTATCTTTCACAAAAAAAACATATTACTGTATTATTGTATTCTTTGTAAATGGGACCATTAGGTGCCATTAGGTTGTAGAGCTGCATTTTGGTGATGCCAACTGAAGGCAGGTAAAAACAATAAAAACAAACTTTATGCAGGACCAGCCTCTAGAACCTCTGTGCTCCACGATGTCAGCAGGCTGGACAGAAAAGGAAACGCTATCGAGAGGCAGGGCTGAATTTAGACGAGCAAAACAAGAACAGAGTATGAGCTGTGAGCTGTGGGACAGAGACAGACATCTCAGCTCCTGCCCACCAAAACACAACACAGAGACAAAACACACAGTCAGCTGTGCTGTTAGTCTCATTACATCCAAAAACTGTTAAAATATTTTTTTATATTTATATTCTCCATGTCACATGGAGAATATAATTTGGTATTTTATGAATCAATTCTGACAGAATTTTGGATGCACAAAGCTATTAGCTAAATTATGGGAAACCCAATTCTATAATCAGATCTGCTCCAAAAAAAGCTCTCCCAAGCAAAGAGCCTCTCTCCGTTCTGATGCAGTTTGCTCCTGTTTAAATGAGGCATCATCCACGCATTTAGGAGAAACCCCAGCCATATCTGTATTTATGTAAATCACATTCAAGGCAAATAATTCCTCATTTTCCAGAACCAAGATGTTTCTACTTTACAGGAAAAAAAAAAAAAAGCACGAGAAAAGGCTTGCAGTAGTTTGAATGCAACAGTCCAAAAATAAAAAAGCAACATTTTGTAATATGGGTCAGGAAATCGATCCTGTCATATAGTGAGTCTGTCTGATATTTTTACAATATTTTTCATTTTTCATTCTCGATACATTGTTAAAAAATGTTTTGGTGTCTTTGTAAAATTCACAGTACAAAGTCTGTGACTGCTGAATGCTCTAAGAGGTGCCTTGCATGCAGAACACAGTTCTAGTGTTGTTGAGTGTTTAGTGCAGGGGTGTCAAACTCCAGTCCTCAAGGGCCAGTCTCCTGCAACTTTTACATGTGCCTCGGCTGCACCACCTGAATAGAATAATTAGGTCATTAGCAGGACTCTGGAGAACTGATCTACACAAGAAGAAGGTAATTGAGCCATTTCATTCCAGTGTTTTGTACCTGTGGCACATCTAAAAACTGCAGGACACTGGCCCTTGAGGACTGGAGTTTGACACCTCTGCTGTAAAGTCTATAATGGCCGCAATTGACTGTATCAATAAATTTGGTAAAATATCTGGTAATACGGTAAATTACAGAAAATCAGAAATGCCTTTAAGTGCCTGTGAGCAGAGAAAACCAGCATTCATCAAACCATTTCGATGGGCTCTTACTCAATTCAGCTATCTAGAAATGTGCATTACGCCTAAAATTAGTCAACTGTATCCTGAAAAGTGTTATTTACTTGAAAAAACTATTCCTGATTATCATAAACATGGGAGATTTGTGTCAAGATTCTACACTGAACTACAAGCCCTAAAGAAAGAGAATGAAGAATTTAAGATTAACCTGGAGCACAACACTAGAAACAACAATCGCTTCTGAAGCATGGGATCACATTTTGGTGCTGCTTTCTAGTATCTCATATGTAACCAATATAAGGAAATGCAATACAATATTTTACATAATATATATCTTCCCATATATAGCCAACACACCAGAAAGCTATCCCAAATGGAAACCAGCCATAGGGACTACATTTCATTGCTTGTGTTAATGTAAAATCATAGAAGTTAGTTTAGCCACACTTCAGACAGTTGCAGCTGATCTACAACCAGGAGGATAGAGAACATCACCCAGTTCTAAGTCCTTCCACTGAGAGAATAGACTTTCTCTATTCTGAACTGAACAGTTTATTTATTTATTTATTTATTTATTTATTATTATTATTATTATTATTATTATTATTATTATTATTATTATTATTATTATTATTATTATCAAAGAACAAATATAAATGAGCAGGAAAGAAAATCTAAAACATACTTACCTTTGAGTTTGAACAAACTTAAGCATGCTAAAGATACTTCCTTAATTACATTTTTAGCCAGATGGTGAAAACATTCAAGCTTTGATATTTGGAAAATGATGCTGCTGCAGAACAGAACCTTCTTTCCAAGATCAGAGAGCTGTCTGGGTTTAGCTACGTATCCCAGTTGATTCTGATGAGTCAACTGATTAGTTAGCTCCATCTTCATTCATGGGTTTCTCATCCAGCCACTGGTGTATCCAGGCAACAGTAGGAATAGTTCTCTTCATTACAGACAGACATTAAAGGCAGACAGCCATTAAGCTGCAACATGCACAGCTGTCTTCCTCCAACTACACTGCCCTCCTTTGGTGACCTTGGGCAGCTTTTGATTCTCTGCCATATATTTGCGCTCTATTTATTGACTTTCATCTGAACCCACACACTAAGTGTATATCTAAAGTCAAAATCTTATTCTTTGTCACAAAATCACAGAACATTGAAAAAAGTGCACAGTGGTGAGGTAAGGCCTTTAAAGCTTTGAAATGACCTTCACTTTTAAAAAGATGATGGATTCTGCTATAAAACCCATCTCAGAAAGCCAACAGTGACTGCATTTACACTCTGCCTGGAACTGTACATACACTGACTGCAAACCCAGTAAATCATTACTGTAGTCTTTAAACACTTAAGTAATGAGGACAATTTAGTCTGCATAAGCTTTATAAGTCAATGTTTGCGAATGAACTGTTAGTAGTTGAGCCTCAAACTCACTGTGGATCTTTTCCTGAGAAAACAAATATCAGACAAGAATCATCAGACAACCAATAAGACTCTTGTTTTAAGAAATGAGAATGAAAAATGATTATCTTAATAGTGTGTGGTGAAGAATTCTCAGCTCTGAATTACTGAGGACGATGACATCATGAGCTAAGGAGTCAGTGTTCTTTTCATATTCTATTTGAGGTTCACCCAATTCAACTCCATGATCAGATCTTTGTGAAATATTAATGACGAGCCCACAGGGGGGAGCCCCTTCCAAATCAATCTGCTGTGGACAAAAGGATATTTGAGAGCCGAAGGTAAAAGAAAAAAAAAAAAAGAATTTGATTTGCAAGCATCAAGAGGACTTACAAGACCATCAGAGGAGCCTGTTCAACTAATACAGAGACACACTTCTTCTTTTTCTAATCTCTTGAGCAAATAGAACGGCTTTAGCGCAGTAGGATAGTGTAAACCTGATTTACACCAGCAAATGAACCCGTTTTGTGAGCCTGCCTCTTGGACACTGAGGTTATCTGTATTGTGAAGAATAAAAATAAACCGTTTATTTTTATACTTCTATTTGGTTCCAAGGTTTTGAGAATCAGAAAACAATGTCTGCTCCCATATAAGTGTATTAATGTGATCTCAGACCAGCAACACATGATTTATTATTGGTGTCATATTTCACTGAATAGGCAACTTATAGAGCTGCAGTAACAGTATTTTTTAATGAAAAAAAAAAAAACCCTCTTACAATATTCTAGAAAAATTTGGAACCACTCATTTTTTTATTGCTATTTATTGATGTTTACAAGATGGACTGACCCTCCTTATCCATTAAATCAGCCTAAAGAACAGTACTTTGATTAGGTCACTTTAACCCCTTGACTCTTTTTTTTTTCAGCCATTTTGTTCATAACTTGATGTACAGCCTCTCTGACAGCCTTCCACAGGAAAGAAAATCCTTCCAGTGGATTTTCTCAAATGTCAAGAGTTCTTGACATTTGAGTCAAGAACTCTTGATTGGGTCATCCTAATGGTGCGTTTGCATCAGGCACATCTGGTTTACATTCAAAGTCTATGTGGAGCGTCGGACGCATTGGAAACGTGCCGCCACAGACTTTGAATGCATAAATCAGAAGCGTCAGACACTCAGAACGTGTTGGGTGTGAACTCAGCATAACTCCATAGTGTTTAAGATTCACAGGAACCTTCAACTCTTATTTTATATGGAGCTGCTGTAAATTTTTCTCATGCCTCTTCATTTGGGCTCTAGCCAAATAAATGGTACATCCTATGAATTTAAAGTGTTCTTTGTCTGATGATAGAACACTAACAAGCTGTGGTGACTCCTTATGAGGGCAGTCCACAGAGGAAGAAGATCCTCCTGATTTCAGCACTGATTGGTCTCCAAGCTTTGATGCATCAGATGAGTTTCTTTACTCACCTGCAGGTTGGCACAGGTGGAGAACATGCAGGCAGTGTCTACGGGCTTGATGGCCTTGCCGTGCAGAGAGGGAGCCGGTTTGGAGATGATGGGCTGATCAGGTGGCAGGAAAGTGGACGGTTGCTCGGTTACAGGAGGAGTGGCTCCTTCAGATCCATAACCAAATGACAGAATGGCATTTTCTGAGAGGCCAAACAGAGAGAGGTGCTCAGAAAGCTTTGGCCGTATTAGACACTCAGATTTGCACCACAAATATTCTTTCATCACTTCTTGTTCATGCTAAAAGCCACATCACTGTGACAATAAAATGACTGTTTGCTCTCCGTTACACATTCATCCTCTATTTCACACACAAACAGCCATCAGAAGGCTTTCATTACTAATCCTTTTCAAGACTTTTATCCATTTAGACAGAAAACCCCAAAAAAGCCAAAAACGTTTAAACTGATTTAAACTTTTTACTCAATCAGTCATTGGAAATAAACAACATGTTAGCTCAGACTAATGATGTGGAGATTAATGCAAATCAAAATTGAAAAGGCCACATTCAAACACAAGAATCTGTTGTTTGTGCTACTTAGATGAAATCAAATAAAAGAAGAGAATTCTAGCTGACCTGAACCAAGTGAAGATTGCTCTTATTTAACTTCAGACAGTGAGGAAGATGTGTGTTTTCTGTGGTTATGCAAACGTCTGGTTTCAACTGTAGTTGCTGTGATATAATTAATTCATACATGAACTTACAACAAAATCACTAAACTGTGATACAGTAGCAAGGATGAGGTAAAGATATTCCGTCAGCTAATTTAATGCTTTGGAATCCAAAGGCTGGTGCAGAAAACATTGTGACCTACTTTGAAGAGCTCAGTGAAAGATTAATGATCACAGTCCTCTGAGATAAAGTTAATATTGCATTAGAACACATCTCTCTGCAGCACCTGACATGTTCAAGTGTTAATGTAACATTCAGGTCACTGTGGAAAACCTCACTGACAAGTACAGTGTTAGAGCACTAAATACACTGAGGGAAGAAACTAGTCAGTTTCCTCAGAGTCTTTGAACTTGTTTAAACAAAAACAATACAAGTTAAAAAAAAATAAACACTTGATAATCAATATCAACCCCCTCAATTTTTTTAAATGCTTTTTAAATGTCATGTTTTTTTAATATAGTGATGCCCAAGGAATCAATATTAACTGGAATTAAGAGGGTTCCAAAGATGGGAGCAGATTGACTGAATACACAACCTCTAACTGCTGAGGTAACAATAACAGGTAGAGTAAAGTATCTGACAAACTCAGATCATTTCTGTGGATGTTTACATTATGAAAGCAGGAACAGAGAAGAGGGAACACAGCGCCTGGCCCAGCCTGCAGGCCTGTTGCTCCTCATTCAGTCCATGTTTAAGAGCTCATCAGAGGAAGTTCATGAGGGATGCTACACACACCCTGAACAATTATTCAAAGTAAGGTGGTTTTTAATTGTTAAGAGACAAACGTTTTTGTGACCCTTAAAGTTGAATTACCATTGCTTGTGTGATAGAGGCATAATCTATATTGTAGATATTTAATATCTGATGTTAAAGAAGCAAATGTACAGCTCATTTATAGCTCTCAGAGTTTCAATAGACTGTTTGAGCTGCAATAGTACAAAATTGTAGTAGCAAAGAGTTTGAGCACCTAAAATGTATATATAATCACTTACCTCCATCATGTTCCCAGCACACACTATGAAAAAAACGCCTTAACTTTACGGTAAAATCCTGACAGTTGGGGTTGTTTTACCGTATTTTATGGATTTTATAGTTTACTGCAACTATAGCTGCTGGTATTTTACTGTAAATTAGAGACATTTTTTTTTACAGTGCAGACAAAACATTCCTGGGGGTCTATGCACAAATTATTAGTTCGGGATGCACAATCACAGGAAATGGTGCAGCTCCCAATTCCTTTTATGAAATGGGGATTTCATAATGGGGTTTGGAAATGTTGTGTTTTAAATAACAAAGTACTGGGATCAGATTAAAATATTTTCAGTTTGTCTTGGTTTGTAAGTGATGAATTGGTTCTTATTTCACTTAAATATTCTTGGAGGCATTCTATTTTTAAACACGCAGATGTTTCATTCCTCGGCTTGACTTCTTTTAATTTAGATCCAGATGTGTTTAAGCAGTCTGTCATCCTTTGTTCATACTATTACTTTAAGGATTGGTGTACACACTCTGCAATAAACAAAAGGTTTCACTGATGTTATTGTTAGCATGTTTATGTCTGCCGGTTGGGCCCCATCTCCATGACCAGCATGTAACAAGAAGCAAGGAGCATCTGCAGCTTTTATGAGGAATTATTCTGTTGTCCAACATTTGTTTGTATTTAAATTGAGTAAAGTCCAGTAGTTGTACTATGATTTCTATCTCACTGAAAGAGATAGAAATCTTTCAAGAGGGACTTGTCCAGGTAGCCATCCAAGCCAGAACCAATACTCAGGGTTATGGTGGCTGATTTGAGCAAAAAAAGGAGCAGCAACAGGGGAAAAGGAGGAGAGGATTACTGTCATTATTAAAAGACAAAAACTGTCACCAGACATTATACCAGATTAATGGGGAAGGGGTCGAACTGAAAAGTGGTTGTGTCTGGCTGTGATTTCCATATTTAACCAGACATTTTACCAAAGTTTGAAAGTTACAAAAGAGAGAGAGAGGCACCGAGGTTAAAGGTCGGGTTAGTGGAGGTGGTGGGAATCAGTCTCTGGTGTCTTTGATTTATTTTATCATAACGACCCTGAGGAACCCCTCCAGATGGTGGAACATGGATGAAGAGTAAATTATAATCATTGTTCAGCTCTGTGAAGGACAAACCTGAATGTCAAATAAAGGTGTTCCAGGAGCCGTTTAGGCAGGTGGAGATGTGGAATGAACCATGATGAGAAAAATAAATAAATAGAGAAATAAAACAAAGGAGACTCTTTAGTTATCTAAATGAGCTAGGCTATTTAGTGGGGAAGTAATTCATCAGTAGAATTGTTTATGTTGGGAAAGTTGTTGATGAGGATGGTGGGGTGAAGGATTGATGGACAGCACTGAAATTCCAACATTATCTTGCCTTCTTATCCACACTGATTCATGGAAGAGCTGGAAAATAAAGGTGTATCAGTGACTGTCAGAGCAGCATAAAGCACATCCACAACCAAATATTCAATTGTTTTTATCAATCCCTGAGGTTTATATGCATTCATATCTTAATTGTGACCATGTGGTCAGGCTCATTGTTATTTCTTTATTATTCACCAGTTATTGCCAGTTAGTGTCTGCACACTTTGTCTGCATCTCTAAGCGGCAAAATTAGAACCGATTCTGATTTTGTCTGTCGCCAGAACAAGCATGGAGTCAGTCTAATGTAACCCAGGGTAAAAACTGCCTTAGTCCCGCCTTTGCTGCTTCATTGGTTAGAGTTGACAGTCAGTCTCACAGTGCAATCAGCCAATCACTGCACCTGAAGTAGGTTTTTCAGGCCTGCTCCAGCTTTCCCAATCAGGTGTGAGAGGGAGAGCTGGAGACAAAGGAGCTGCAGGTTTGTGCTCTCAAACAATTAGTTATCTCATTGTTTTTATGCACTTTTTAAAACTCACAATATAAATCATGTAGATCTGAATATCCAGTGAGCTTGGAGCCATGAAGCTGCCATGCACTGATCTTTAAATGGAATTGGTGAGTAGCGAACATGAATGTTGTTTTGTTTGTTTGGCACATTGATGGTGATAGCCAAGTTAATTGTTTGATCATCAAACACACAATCCAACTTTTAAATGCAATATATGTGTTTAAGATGATGCGATAAATGTTAAATATCTTTGTCTTAAAGAATTGATTGTAGATATAATTGCATTTATTTATGTATACAACCGAAACA
>CAEGAG010068433.1:0-37658 GCA_903067065.1 Brachyrhaphis terrabensis | reverse complement strand
GACTAAGTCAGAATTCTGACTTAGTCAGAAGTCAGAATTCTGAGATTAAAGTCAGAATTCGGACTTTAAAGTCAGAATTTTTTTTTTTTTTTCCGGTGGCCCTAATCATCTTCCGTATTTTATACTTAGTTAGTAGTAAGATCATTATAATTATCTCGTTATAATGAGGTTATTGAGATAGTATCTAAATATACTATGAGATACTATCTCAGAGATAGTATCTCATAATGTTATTATAATAACATTATGAAGTTATTGTAATAACATTATAATAACATTATAATGTAATATAATAGTATCTCATTATAATGTTATTATAACATTATAATAACATTATTATCTCATTATAATAATGAGATAATAATAATTATTATTATAATTATTATTATCTCATAATAATAATTATAATGTTATTATAATGAGATACTACCTCATAGTATATAATGAGATAGTATCTTGTACTATATTGAGATACTATCTGAGTATAATGTTATTATAATGAGATATTATAATGAGTAGCTCAATATAGTATATTGAGATACTATAGTATACTATGAGATACTATCTCATAATATGAAATGAGATGCTAACTCATTATATTGATATAGTATAGTATCTCATTATAATAATATTATAATTATCTCATGAGATATAATATTATCTCATTATAATGAGATAATTATAATAAAATTATCTCATTATATTGAGATAATATTATATAACTATATATATAATATATATAATGTTATTATAATGTTATTACAATAACATCATAAGGTTATTATAATAACATCATAACGTTATTATAATAACATTATAATGACCCTGTGATAGTGTTATCTCATAACACTATCTCAGTGTTATGAGATAGTATCTCATAGTATATTGAGATACTATCTCAAAAACCTCCCATTATTATTATTATTAGGTTATTATAATCCCATGAGCTGTCTCGTTTGCAATTTCTCACAAGCAAAATAAGTGACAGCAAACATGTGCAAGAGCTACTCAGGTCAGATGAAACCAAAATTGAACTTATTTGCATACCTGCAAAATGCTATGTGTGCCAGAAAGCTGACACTACACAAGCCTCCTGAACGCATCCTATAGTAAAACATGCTGTGATGTTAAACATACAGACAGAGCTACTATATGTTCATGTAGATTAAAGCATGTTTATTTGTTTGAATTGCCCAGTCAAAGTCCAGATCAAAATCAAATTAAGAATTTCCATTTCGATTGAAAAATTGCTTTTCCCAAACACTTTCTACCCAGAATGTGTGTGCTTGAACTATTTTGCAAAGAATAAAAAAGAAAAATACTTCAGTCCTTAAAAGAAACCCCGAATGCTATAATGACACACTTTTGGCTTATTCGTAAAAAAAAAAAAAAAAAAAAAGCATGTTCCATTTTTGTTTTAGCATCACAATTACCTGCTTTTCTAATATGTGCAGAAACATGTTAAAAGGTCAATGGATGTGGTTGCTTTTGCAGTGCAGCGTGGCTGCTATTATAACTTAATATTCCTATTTTTACCAGTTCACTTCCTCTTAGATGTGCTCTGTTGCACCAGCTATTGTAGCTCTCATGAAAGCAATTGCGCATTATGAAATGTGTGTGATTGTGTCTTCTTCTTCTTCTGCATTTGGATCCCTGGTGAGCAGTCCTGGACCTGTCAGACAGCAGACAGTTGGAACGCGATCAACAGACTGTTTTGGTAACATTTCATTGAGAGAGCACTGGGAGCTATCAGTCCTGTTATCGCTGTAGCCTCAGCCTGACTTCTCTTCCCATGTTCAGGTTCAGGTTCAGCCATGACACAGCTGTGGGTTGGGGCCAAACAGAGCGGAGTAGAAACAAGCTTCACAGGAGTAAACGAACAAGATGACGTTTTAGATAAATAGATTATCATGTCACTATTCTTCCGTTTGTTCTCGTATAGCAGTTTTCTAAAGTGTCTAAAATGACAGTTAAAAAAACAGCAAGAAGAGATTAATTATTATATATGTTGTTGTAGAAAAACGTCCTCTTAAGACATCAGTTTTCAGACAGAATTCACTTGGAGGCTCTTTTATTGCTCACTTTACATCACTGGAACTGAAGGTTTTGTAATTAGGACAAAAATCCTTAAAGGGATAGGTCAAATTATTTGAAATGAGACCCAGATTATAATCCAGATTAGTCGGTCCCACAGGCTGAAGCTAACAGATAAATCCAAGAGGGGCCAGGACTAAATTGATCTACTACTGTAAATCTTTATGTTTTTGTTTACAATACGTGATTATTTACACAGAAGAGAATAATTATTTACATGTTCCTCTCATGATGTGTTTCACAAGGGAAGATTATTGGTACCTCACCTCTTCCCACGTCCATTTCCTTTGTGTAAATAATATTTTCCTTCCAGATAAATAACTCTCCACTTCAAATTACGACTTCTGTTTTGGTCTCGGTCCATCTCGGATTAGCTTTAGCCTCTGTCTCAGGGTTCAACTACATAATTTGAAGTTACAAAAATGAAAATGCTAACATCGATATACTGTGAAATACTAACTGTGTATTATCTTGATTATTTCTTTAA
Source organism: Brachyrhaphis terrabensis (assembly GCA_903067065.1). Classification (NCBI taxonomy): domain Eukaryota; kingdom Metazoa; phylum Chordata; class Actinopteri; order Cyprinodontiformes; family Poeciliidae; genus Brachyrhaphis; species Brachyrhaphis terrabensis. The sequence goes on along the minus strand of CAEGAG010068433.1, from coordinate 35,077 downwards.
GACTTTGCCAGGAAATTCCACTGTAAGATTATATTTTTCATACGTTTCTTCGAAAGTAAAGGAGAACCCCGACCCCATCAAACTCCTCTGTACAAGTATTGTACAAAAACCTATGGGTCCCAATATACACAAGCATCCATTCAATTTGATTAATTCCTGAAATTCAGCAAGTCATGATTGTAAAGAAAAAAAAAATAAAACAAAGAAAACATTTAAGTGTTCCTTCTTATTATCTTCTCATCTTTCTTTGTTTAAAAACGTACGTAGTTCCTTTGTTTTGCAGGACAGAACCAGCATTCTTTTGAACTGAGCAAGGCAACAACACAATACACAAAGCTTGGCATCGTCATGATTTCCCAAGGCTCACAAAAAGAGTGGAAGAGTGAGAGTTTTTTGGGGTTTTTTTACGAGCAAATCCTTTGCTCATTTCCATTTCTGTGAAACACTTATCCTTTGCGGTTCAGGGTACTGTCACTTCACGAAAACTATGATATGAAAATATTCACCGCATCGATATTAACCGGGAGGAGATATGAAACTGCTTCCACTCCGTGTTTCAGATTGTGCGTCTTTAGTCTGTAGTGACCCCAGACGGGGTGTGTGTGTGTGTGTATGTGTGCACGTCGGTGGGTGCCACCTCCCTGCGCTACAGTAAAGGTTCTCAGAGTCTGACAGAGCTGCCACTGTAATGATCAAACAAACACATGGTTGCAATTAGCCCATATGGCTTCCAGTGTCTAAGGGAGGGGAGGGGGCGCGAAAAATGGAAAGCAGAGATAGGAGAGGCAAAATAAGTGAAATTACAGTAATGCATCCAAGAGAGAGAGAGAGAAAGAAGAGAACAAAGGGATGGGAAGGAGATTAAGGAGTAGAGATGAAGAGGCTGGAGTTGGAGAGAAGATAACAAAAAGCAAAAGAGCAGAAGGGCGGGGAAGGCAAGGGGAAGTTGCAATGAGAAATGGGTGGTTGCAGCCAAATTTTCATTCAGATTTACTTTTGAGAAGAGGCTAATTAAAACGTGGAGAATGTGCTGATCTAAGTCGGCTTGGTTGTGTTGACCTCAGAGGGGGTTGAGAGCAAGACCATCTAAACAGAAGAACCACGCTGTCGTGAGCTTTGTTACACCATTCACTTCGACTTAATCTCTTCCATGGGGACATAATCTGTTCCAGGGGTCTGAATGCAGTTGTAAGACAGGGGTCAGTGACGCAAATCCATCTTCTGAATAAACCATAACTTTGCAACTTTTGGGAAAAGACCGCACATGGAAGAAGTTTGTCCTCAGGGCTTTCTGGCAGAACGCCTCTTTGTTTTTTGTTTTTTTCCATTTTTTAACAATTGTGAAGTTGTGAAATGGTCTGGATCTTTTCTAAACCCATCACCCTACACAGTTCACAAGCCCATTACTGTGACTTGGCAATAATAGTAAAAAAACGCCATCGTAAACTGCAAGTTAAAAATAAGTCAACAGTAATTGGACAATATAATCTCATTGTGTTTGATAGCAGAGCAAGACCAGTTTTCTTTGTTAACCTATACGGCATAATTGTTTATGCAATATCCTTTGCTAATTTTTTTACATTCTAAACTGAGTTCATGGTTTATTTTTGTTATTCAGTTTTCTTTGACTGTATGGAGCAGAGAAAGCCAGCACTGCTGCCCAGTCCCTCCAGTTGTTTGCAATTCTGAGATAAAGAAAATGTATGCCAAATCAACAGATCCTCGCACTTTTGAGGGCTATTGCATAATTATGGGTTTATTGCAATTGTTCCGCAAGAGTAGTTAAAAACGTTGCTAACTCCCTCGTAGTATATCTGACTTCTACTGCCTCATCCTTCCTAGATGCCAAGTTACAGTCAGTGATCGATATGGCGACTAACAACAACAAAAAAATCGCATTTACTGCTGTATATAAATGCAAATATAGTCAAATTTATTTAGAGTATTTAAAGTAGCCCCACAAAATCAGCAAAAAATAAATAAATAAATGAAAAATCACCATGAAATCCTGGTTTAACAGCTTGGTCTAAGTAAAGAAATTTGGCTGTTTGACATTATTATCAGTCACAAAAAACACAGAGAGTCATGTTGTGGGAACTAAAGGAATTCTACCTGTTATTCCTTTGAAGGTATAATCAAGATTATCTTATGTTTTTTATATTTTGTTGCTCTATTGGCCTTTATTCACAATAGTCAGACAGGAAATGTCTGACTAATAAAGTAATTCTGGTCTTCACGGTATCCTAAATAACTTACACTGATGGTTGCCAAAAACTTATTGCGCTTAAGATAAATGTGCCATATTGTGGTGAATGTACTGCAGCAAAAAACCCCAAAAAACTGGCTATGACTAGCAAGAATCTGTATTAAGATAAATTATAATGCAGCAGTTTTACTTTTCAGCGTGCCACTGATGCTTTCACTTACTTCGGTTTTAGTGTGTATACACTGGGTTTACACATGCATGATGCAATTGGGTTGTTGGTCTGTAATCAGAGTATACAAGGACAACTTTATGTTCTCCGCTGCAATGTACTCGCGGTTTATGGGGGATGTTTCCCCTTTGATTTTGTTGTGTATAGGATTTCAGAGAGAGTCCCTCGGTGATCTGGCCAGAACCCAACATACATCCTGCAGTAAAAGTTCGACAGCTATAAACAGAGCCATGCTAGTATTTAGTAAATATGGACCTCAATAGTTCTTTGAAGTTTTATTGCAGGCCTGAAGAATCAGGGTATAATCTCCTGAAGAGCAGTACATCATCACAGCATTTGTCTTGGTAGTTTCTGACTGTTTTTATACACAGTTCTCATTGAGTCATTTAACCGTTTCCTGCTTTCGCAATTCTCCTTTGTTATTATCATACCTCCACATTTTTCAGTAATTCTGTGTATTTTTTTTTTTTTTTTTGCTATAATCTTATGCCACAATAACAGATACTTTGATTCTTTGTCACAGTTTCAGCAGAGACCAGTGATGATATTCTGCAATTAAACATCACGAAAAATACTAAAAACCTTTTCAATTCACTGAATAAGCCTTGAATTTTTTTTAGAAATCCTCCACTATGGAAAAAAAAAAAAAAAAAAAAAAAAAAAAAAATATATATATATATATATATATATAAACCAATCAAAATATGAGCTGTATTACTCCCGTTCACTCTCTCAGCATTGTTCTTCCTTTGTCGTCACATTTCTTTTTCATCTATCCCACAGCATCAATTGTGGTAACTTCTGCAACAAAGAAATGACATCTCAGTCTTTAATTAGTAAGCAAACACCACACAATAATAGACCTTGCGAGATGAAAAGACGTAAAAGGTCAAATGTTTTTGAAATCTTTCCACATTTTGTTCCCCTCACCCCCTTCTCCTTCTCTTTGACTCTTTGTCAGAACCCAAACATGAGCCTTCCAGCTGAGCTTCTTGCGTGTCAAGGAAAACTAATGGGGCTAAAGTGGCTTAATGAGCCTGTGGGCTAATGGTGTCCATTTACGGCCGAGAGAACCAAACCCAGCAAATGGATGAACCGAGGCACTGCTGCGACCACAGCCTGAGCCGGTCAACTTGAATTGGGCTCAGTGCGGAAGCGGGATGGATTCCAGCTACACTTACTCAGATTTGATGATTTAATTGAACGTGTGACCAATGGTAGAGGAAGGTAGGTTAAACAGCTCATTTGATGCGTGGACAGGAAAGGAACTGAGCAGATCTGTGGTCACTGAGGGGGAAAATTGTTTGAACCCTGTGAACATTGTTTGATGTCCAGTATGGGATCTGGACTGTTACCTGATCTCATGCTGTTTCCTTTTGGTGTTTTGTGGAAAGTTCAGCTTCTGGCTGGTTGTTAAAAAGGTGGCAACAAAGTTTGGAGGGATGCACATGCAGCACTGTATGTTTTGCAAGAGCAATGCTAATGGTTTCAGAGCACATTAAAGACACACAGACCGGTGTCCATAATAAGTGATGTCTTGCTCTGACTTCACATAACTTCCAACATGAATGGTCATCAAAGTCCTGTATTAAAACTATATGCACAAAGGCTTTTAGGAAGGTTGGTAGTACATTATTTTGTTGACGTGTTATGCACAACAACATAGTACGTCTCCCTTCCAAGTGAAAATACCTTCACTTTTGAGATGTTGTTGTGTTTTATGCATCACCAACTAGTTTGTTTAAGTAAGGTAATGGACTACATGGCTAAGCTACCCTCACAGTGTTTCGTATCCTAGCATCTTTAGTTAGGAAGCTAGTTACTTTATCTGGTACATTGTGCTCTTGCGAGGTTGGACCTCCTTCTATCTTTATACCTGCCTAAATGCTTCACATGAAAGATTTCAGGATTCTTCAAACAGAGCTGAATGAAGGCGTGTGGCAAGTTGATTTCCTCCACACTGTAACCACCACCACCAGTAGCCTGAACCACTGAATCTAGGTAGGATGGATCCATGCTTTTATGTTGTCAATTCTAAATTCTGACTTTACCAGCTAAAAGTGTTAGCAAAAAGACATCTTTTCTTTTTTTTTTCCAAACTGTTGGTGCGTGTCAGTAAATTTTATCCTAGGTTTCCATTTCTCAACTTACACTAGTGGCACCCAGCATAGACCTAAGACCTGTACATTCTCAGTTATTATGAAGAAATTTGGTTGTTTTCTCAAGCTGGCAGGAAAAAGAAGAAAGGTCCTTCTGGTGGTCTTTCTGTTCATATTTCACAAGACGTAATGTGTAGACTTCCAAAGAAGACCTCAAGGTCCCTCAAGCTTTGGTTTGAACTCTTTGGCATTCAGAGGTAGAGTCCACATTTGTTGTAAACAATATTTACTACTTGTGCAATATTGTAACATTAGCTTTTGATCTAAAACATAGGCCTCTACTTATTTGCCATTCAGATCTTCCTTTGGAGGATAATGTCCCATTCAGCTTGGGGAGATGAAATATCAAGGTACAATGCTACTTAACATGCTATTGGCTAGCTTTCGCAAAGCCGTCATTTATTTTCCTTGGCAGTCACTGGTTGTTAATGTATATTAGAATATACTTGGTGTTTGAATTTTTGGAAAAAGCATTCATAGGTGTTTTCATAGGGGATCTTGAGTATTAACTGAGTGGCATCATGTTATAAATATCGCTAATACGGTATGCAGTAATGATGTTTATTACTGAACTGCAAGATATTAGTGTTACGTAGAGAATTATAGAGAGTGAAGCAATGTTTGTATGAACTAAATCAGATTTAAATAATCTCTACCAATTTTTAAAGAAAGTCATGATTACTCTGTATTTATAATTTATAAATTTAGCTAAAGGATGTTTTAACAATGCATTCTCCCGATAACTACTTTTTCTAGACAAAGACAAATTGGGTCTAAGGCTAACCGTTTAATTAAATAAAACTAAAAGCAAATACTACTGAATTAAACTCAATAAAAGTTAGCTTTCTAGAATACATGTCAAACTCAGGTCTCTTGTGACTTTTCCACTATTCCCTGGAGGAGTTTGCTGCCTATTCATAAATAAACTCATGCAGACTGGAGATTTGTTAAAGAGGCTCTGATTGACTTCCTGAGAATGAGAAGAGTTTGCCAAAACCAAATTTTATCGTCTACTGTGCGGAAATCATAAATCTTTATGTAACTGAGGTTTCTCCATTATGTTTTACTGTCACTCATATGAGCTCGCATTTGTTTTTTGACAGGAAGCCGAAGCCGGACGTTAACTTTTGCCGACTTCATGTCATCTCGGAGGGCAAGCCAGGGACTTTTTGAGATTAAAATTTTTGTCAGGTTTAAGGCTTGATTTTGAGGTGAGTCATTATAGCTAGACTCGAGGTAGGAGTCAGTGATTCAGACATGGTGATAAAGGTAAGTGTAATGGACTGGGGAATGTACGCTGTGTCTGCGTGTGGGTTAGAAAAAAATGTACTTCAGAGACATTCTGGTTTCCTTTCCCCTGCTCTATAAAAGTTGCGAGACCATTTGTTAACTGTCAGTCGGTTAGCCTCCATTCCCACTCTAACCCCAATATAAAAACCATTGAAATCTACACCAGCTTTTGAGGAAGTGAACTACCCCGATGTACCCTCACCATCTGGAGCCTGGAGCATTTTATCCCACAAGGTGATTTCTTTGATCCTAAGTGCTTCCTTAGCAAAGAGTAAATGTTCCACCCCTCTTTCAGAGATTACAACGCTAAACCAGAGGCAGAGCATTGCAGTGAAGCGTGAGTCATGTCCTTGTTTGGTATTTAAAATACATTTTTTGGATGTGCCTGGTGTCCAAGCATTCAGATTACCAAGAAAACATATTTCAGAGAAAGCCAAAAATGTCTCTAGACAGCCAAATGACCCAAGTATGCAGTAGTAGTGGCTTTAGGCAAGTGGTTTATAGTTTATTATGGCTGTTAGAGGCTTGTGTACTGCAGGTTCTGCTTTCCCTTTGCTGACTCTTTGAAAACTTACTGTGCTTGAAGAGGTATTGATGTTACACCTCAGGAAATTGGAATATTTGTTCCAATGAAGCTTGTTTGTCTGATTAAAAAGTACCATTTTAAAATCCAAACTTTTAAGCATAACTTTAAGCCCACATTTCTACATCAAAAATATCTTTTGTTGGTCTGATGCAACATTCTGTATTAACAAAATTTTGTCTTTTCATTTGATTTAAAGTTAGGTATTATGCAAAATTTACTTTTTTTGAGCTTTATGTCATGTTTTAATGTATTTTATTTTTTACCAGAAACATACCTAGACTGTTCTTTCGACTTATTCATGCATGTTCGATAAATCCCTGAATTTTCTGTGACAGTCATTCGAGGGTGCCTTAATGCCTGCTCTGTCTATTTACTGTCTATGTACCCAAAGCTCCTGCAGACTAGTGGCAGCAGCAATAATCAAACACCTGGTGGAATTGCGTCTCTGCTGAGCCTTACCATGCAAACCATAAACTCTCCTAAGAATGACTTTGAATGGAGAATCATTGTTGTGACGATGTGCTGAAGGGGAGTGTTGGAAAGGGAAGGAGGTTTCTAAAGATTTCAAGGCATCAGATTCGGCTGTGATGCAATGTAAAATTTCTTGTCAGTTGTTTTTGTTTGTGTGATTAATTAATAAAATGTGAATCGGATTGCCAATATAAATAAACGTTTTAATAATATTCATGCATCTGTACATTGGTGTCCCTTGGACTGCTGCATCGGTCCACTGTGATGCACGTTGTGATTTTAACATCTTGAAGTTGGTGTTTAAATGAAGCTTAAATTTTTGTTTTAAATTGCATTTGCACTTTTCCTGCCTGATTCTTTACTTTGTACAACCACCCTTCACATAAGTCACAACTGAAAGTCTTTTGGATGTGTATCTAATGATTATTTTTGATGTCTTGGAACATCAGCCTTTACTGGGATTAAAACTGGATTCATACACTTTCATGGCTTTGCCGTCCTTAAACAGGTTTTCTTCTATAAATGCCTCGTATTTAACTCCATCTACCTTCCTATTCAGCTTCTCTGTCCCGACTAAAAACAAATGTTCACACAGCATGATCCTGCCACCATCATGTTTCATCATGGGGATGGTGTCTGTTCAGTGTTACTTTTTCTAAACAAAAAAAAGCCAGTGTGGGATGTATGGTGAGGAGAGCAATAAACATTAGGAAATATGTTGATAAGCAATATTTTTATGACAAACTCTAGATCATTTGTAGCTCAAATAATCATTTTGAATACATTCTGAACAGACCTCAGCCCTTAAAGCCACATAAAGTATATAATTTACTTAACAAATACTTTTAAAGCTTTTAAAATTCAGACCTGGCGCTTTAACACATCCTGCCTGATCAAGTAAGTTGACATGATCTAATACAGACAGGAAGACATGGTGGAAATATTCAGATTCAGATAGCCAAAGTACATTTAGAGGTGCTATGGAGGAATTGTGACAACATTTGTTACACAAGTTTCAATGAAAATGTATGCACGGCCACCACGAAGAACTTTTGTTTCACCCCTCATCTTTTAATGGGCCTTGGCTCAGAAATTCGGAATTTATTTGTGCATATTTCTGGTTTTCACAAACGAGCCGTACTTATTCACTTCCAAAAAATCCCACATTTAATCATTTCAGACAGAAACACTGATTCCATGAAGAGGCCTGACATTTTTGACTGAGGGCTCGACTGATACGGAACAAAAAAAAAAAAAGATGGTCAAATAGTTGATAGAAAGTTAAGTGAATCCATCCTAAAGTTAATCAGTATACCGAAGTAACATGTGACAACTATTCCAAAGCTCAAAAATATTCAGTTTGTTTTTTTAACAGAATTCTGATGTTATTCATTTTGGCATGTATGGCCAACAAAATGCAGAAATGCGACACAATTATTGTTTTTAATCCAAAAGTAGAATAACTAATTTACTGCATTAAACCATAGTATGGAACGTAGTCAGTAATAATTGTGCTAATCTATTTTTCTGTCTCTTGCACACTACTTTGACCTAAATTTAAATTTTTTGAATGCATTGCAGATGTTCAGTTCTGCAGAGTTTTTATTTCTCATATTGTGTTAGAGAGCATGCAGATATGAACAACGGGCGTAGCAGATGCGAGTGGAGAGGTTTGAAATGAATGCAATACGCTGGACCCAAGGAGTGACTTTGTTTTGACCAAAGATGCCGCAAGAAGTTTGCAGTAAATCTGAAACTGAGTCACATTTGTTTGTCGTTCTTGTCAGATCTGTGTCGCCTTGATGTGCTGGCACACCAGCAGGGATTCAACTGCAGTCCGAAGATCTGATGTGCTGAGGTTTATTAAGCAACACTCCATCTGCATAACTTCTCTAAACTCTCTATGGTTCTAATAACAAAAAGAGACATTTTCCCTTGACGACAAATTTTTCATAAGCTCTTATCTTCTTGCGTGCAGTCCTCTTTGATGTTATGTCTGTGACAACCTTTGTTTAAACAAATAACTGCAGGACAAAGTGATCCAGCCAACAGAAAGGGTGGGATCCTCATCCCAAATGTATGGTGTTGAAGCTTATAATGAACATTGGGGTGGTCTGGTGGTGTGGAAACTTTAAATGACTCATCCCCAGGCGAACCTTGGCCAATCAGAGAGAGGGGAAACACCAGGAAGAGAAGCTGAGATTAATGAATGATTCATAAATGTGTACGTGTAGGTTCCCTGTGATGTCACAGTGATGCAAGAGGTCACGGCACAGGAGTAAAAACAGCTAATTAATGGACATCACAAAGTCAGGTGGGGTGACAAAAACACATGCTCATCTGCTCTTGGTGAAAGAAATATCAACTGAGAAAATCACTTCATTAAACATCCAAACCTTTCAAAACCATATGGGATGAAATATAATTTGTAACTCGAGGTTCTTCAGTTGTTTTGCGTCACAAAAAAATTATTTACTCACGTTAAAATGATTGGTAAGGATCTTTGAAGAGAGTTACATACTGTATATATATATATATACACACACTCATATACATATATATGTATCTTTGTACTGTTTGAAAATTGTTAATGTTGTTAAAGATGAAAATTATGCTGATTATGCCAATCAGCATAATTGATTTTTATGCTGATTAGAGTAGTCACTGTAAGAAGAGTTTCATATGTTCTGAGTATGTGTTTCCCGCAGGTAGATTGTTGTAGCAGCACCACTTCCACCTTCCATTTTCTATGTTTACAATCCTTCCTTGTAAACAAGCACCCAATACCAATGTGACAATGGGTTTAATGTTCATTGTCACATTTTTAAACTATCATATAGGTTTAAAAATCATAAACCTATATGATAGTGAGACTGGAGTTTTTGTTTTAAAATGCTACAAGTGCAATCTTGTGTTAGCCTCCACTGAACTAGCAGTTAGCTTTAGCCTCCATTAGCAGCTAATTTAGATGTATGCTAAATGAAGACGCACCAAACAGTTATTCACTTCAGGTGAGATATTAACTGCTTATGACATGTAAATTGATCATCCCCATGAAAATGATAAACTATCCCTTTAAAATGAATCATCAATGGGGCAACTATAGATCTAGCATTCACTCTGGTTTGTGCTCATTACACCCATTCAGTAATTTACAAAACCCCAAATCCCATGTGCTCCAGTGGACTTTCTGAGTAACTATAGGTGCTTTGTTCAGTGTATACGTCTGAAAACACATGGGGAGCTACCTTGGAGGTGGCATATTATAGACAGGGGCAGTGGGAGTCTAGGTACACACACGCACACGCAACCCCCCCACACACACACAGAGTCCAAACAGAAAGGTTACAGGAGGTAATTGTGTCAGCAGTGTTTGGTGTTAGGAAGCTGGGTGAAGAGGGGAGCGGTGAAGGGAGAACAGAGGAGGCTGGGAAGGAGGGAGGTAGATAAAGCGGAAGCCAGAGCCAGAGGGGGTTGCATGCTAATTGGAGCCATATGGGCAACAGATGACCTAAAGTGGTGTGCAGTGTCGACTCGACACACTCTCGATCTCCCCCATTATTACTCTGTCCTTTGAAATGTCTTTCTGCAAAATTAATTTGCTCTTTTCATTACCAGCCTTGGTGAAAATTACACATCGCAGCCTGCGAAGACATTCAAACGCACAAACTCATTCAAATGAAGCGCCAATAAAAACTCTGGGTTTGTGGCCAGGTGATAAGTAGAAGTGGCCTAGCATGGTTTTAAACCCATTTTTGTTTCCCAGTGGTTCAATAATTCTATAGCTACACAATGATCCACTGTTTTGCATGTAGCTGTCTTTTTTTACTTTTAAGTTAAGAAGGAAATTAGGTATACTGGGGAAATGTTAGGTTTGTTCGCCTCACTTGCAGGGTTGTTGCTCAATATTACCACCCATGCTCATGCATACCTAAAATGCAACCTCCATCAAACCCAGTCAAGTGTTGGTAATGCAGTCTAATGGCTCTGGGTAGGAAGCCTCCACATTGTGCGACCCTATAATGTTGGTGCAAATTACACCGGGGGAAATGAATCTATTACTAATATGTGTGGAAAAATTCTGTATGGGGATTTTAGCCACAACTTACTGTCGCTTTTACTTCCCATTGCTGCCAATCAAATAAGAAGAACACCTGGCCAGGTAGAAAAGATCTTAATGAGCCCATGAATTTAAGACTAGTCTCATTCTTATTTGCATTTTGTGTCGTCTAGGAGCATAAAAACCAAATGGTTATTTTGTTTTATGAGTAATAATGTGTGTAGACTTGCTAAGTGTGAAAGTAACCTGAGCTGACTTTGTTTTGCTCACAGTTCATTTTAATTTCCATTATCTGCTCCTTTTATTTGTTGATGATTCTTTTTATTGTATTGTTTCCCTCTTTTCATTCTTGCGTGACTTTTATGGAGCAAGAACATAAAAGTCTTGTTTTAAGCTGTCAGTATGTTTGGGAGAGATTATCACCACGATAATGTCTGTCTAAAATTAATAATATATGGTACACGAGTTACTAAGAGGCGTGCATATTGGATTATTTTCTCTGGATGCTGCATTTGATATTTAATTTAGTTAAAAATCAAATTACTGGTTGTCCTATCTGCTTCTAAACAATGGTAGTCTTGCAGAATGGAAGAATATGGGAGTACCTGGTTCACATGCCAAAGCCCAGGTGACATTTGAACCAGCAAGCCTCCTAAGCTGCAGGGAACAATTTTAACAATGTCACCATGCAACCAGCTTCTAAAATAAATTTATGTAAGCATTTTAGGAAATATTCATAATATAGGTAAAATTAAATGAAATATTTAGGAATAATTTGTGATTACCCAATCAGGATGTTTTTTTCAATACCAATCTGATGTGGTTCCATAGGTGTCAAACTCCAGTCCTCAAGGGCAGGTGTCCTGCAGGTTTTAGATGTGCCACAGGCACAAAACACTGGAATGAAATGGCTAAATTACTTCCTCCTTGTATAGATCAGTTCTCCAGAGCCTTAATGATCTAATTATTCTATTCAGGTGTGGTGCAGCAGAGGCACATCTAAAAGTTGCAGGACAGCGGCCCTTGAGGACCAGAGTTTGACACCCCTGCAGGCGTGTTGAGGCCTTGAATATGGATGGCAGCCTGGTAGCTCTGAAGTGAAAGGAGGTCAAACACTACATTTAATCAGAGACTTAGAGATACAGTTTTCTCAACAACAATATAAACTAGATTAAGTAAATTCCTTACAGTCTTTCAAAAATCATGTCTGACTCCTGACCTTACTTGTGGAGTATTTGCCTGATGTTGCTAGGCTAATGCTAGCATGTATCCTCTCTGTTTTGATATGACTCTTTGATTGCACAGCATATTTCAGTACATCTATCCACCCATCAATCAATAACTATATCAAACAGTTACTGAGCACAAGGGGGGATTCGCCCTCAAAGTTAAAACTTGGACAGAAAGCTTTTCCCTCTTTTCCCTTCCTGATTGAGTGCTACGTATTTTGGTAAATCTTGCACAGCTTGCAGAACAGACCACATGGTAGACATGGAGTCACAGCGACCAGTCCTTCCTCTCTTTCAGTTTAAGTGTGATAAGGTTGTACAGGGTGAAAAATACTTAGGCCACGAGGGAATCCTGGATTTATTTGCTCTTTAAAATAATGTACACAGCCCACAATAAAGCTTTGGAAGTCCAGCAAATCAAAATAAGCAATTACCTTTAAAAAGCTGTGAAAAATCTATCCACATAGGTTCTGGGTGATAAAATCACAGACAGCTATATTTAACTATTGGAATTATGATAAGCTTCATTAGGAATTCCTGTCATTTGAAAAATACTTCATTAGAGAACCCCTTTTTACATGAGACAATATATTTATTTCTTCTTCTGTGGCTCCACTTTTTTGCAGTCAACAGTCAAAAATCTTAAGAAAACATGCAAATAAGGGTAGAAATAATTTCCTGAAAATGCACGTAATTTTTTTTGAGTTCTAAATCCTTTATACTTTACACAGAAAATGGTATACATTAAAGATGAATTTAGAAAATAGGACACATCAGTTTGGTCAGCAATACTGGAATTAAATTTTTGCTGGAAAACAAGAAACTTCTCTACATGTGCTGACTATTGCATCACATAAATGCTATAGGCACATGCAGTTTTAAATGTCTGTATATCTGCTAGCATAGATTTGTGATAAATAGTACTGCAAATGAATTCATTGGAACAAACCCTTGACTCTAATAAGAATGTGACTAATTGTGTTGATCCAATTAGGGCCCGGCTTGCCGTGTCAGAGCCAATCAGGACTCAGAGCACCACGGGATCATTAGTGCAAAAGCAAAGGCCAAACAATAATTAGCCTGTTAGCATTTAAATCCATCAGTCTCTGTTTGATGAGGAAACATGGAGAGCAGAGCAGCCACACAAGCATGAGAAGTGCTTCCTTTGCCTAGAACACAGACACACTCGCCTCAGTGAGAGCGCACACACCGCATTCACCTGCTGTGTGATTTCTGAGAAACACGCATAATCCACCTGTTAACGCTTGACTTAGTGGTCAGGGTAAGCCACGGAGGGCAGCCACCAAAATCAAACGAAACATTCACACAAAATATCACACTGAGTCTCAATGAAAAGTGTCAAAATTGTGAGCAAAGAATAGTTTTGCTCATATTGGGTGTTAGCAAACATTTAAGTCTTTGTTGTTCCAGCAGTGCAAACCGCTGACATCCAGCAAACTGAAGCCGCTGTCACGCCGTTTCTTGTTTTGCCACTCATGTTGACGTGTCTCCGATAATAATTGACATGTGTCTAAGCACAGAGACATTAATCACATTTTTGTTAGACATCTATGAAGTATGATGCATTTCTTTTATGCATCTTGCTTGTATCAGGATGACTGTGACATTTATCTTTCTTTTTTAAATCTAACGACTCCTTGACCATGTTAGGCTAAAAGTTTAATGCTCTATACATTCTCTATGTTGATCAAATGCTGTATGCAAGTGTCAAATGCGCAGAAAGTAGGGACTAGTATAACAAAAATACAATAATTGATCAATTTACGACAAAGCGTCAGATGGTGCTTGTATATCTTTCATAACTATTTCTGTCTGAAATTTCACAGTAAATTATTTACAATTAAGATACTGCAACAGATGCTTCAAAAGCAGCATAAAGGGAAGCAGTAAAACATATTTTTCGTTCCAAAGGTTGCACCCGCATCATTAAAGCAGCAACTAGAGCCCATTAAATGAATCACTTAAAACAATTCTTACAACTAGTTGTCACTTTACAACACAAACATTACTAACACAGCTCAGTGTTCACTCACTGCCTTGGTCTGGAAGTGAATTCATTGCCCGACCGGCCTGCAGTGCTCTTTCAGTGCTGTGTTGTTCCCAAATAGGTAAACTCTGCGTGAAATATTCCTAATCTCCGACGTTTGCTTGTCTTCTCAAGCGGGGGAAGTCTCCGCTCACACGTTTCTTTTGTGTTTATTTGTGTGTGGGAGTGTGTGTGGTCCTGTCTCTCTGTGGCACTTCCAGGATACAGAGGTCATCAGCGGTCAGACTAAGATAAATGATCTATAGGCTGGTTATTTACATTGATGGCTCCGTGAATGACAGTGTAAATATTTTTCTTTTTTTTTTTTTTTCGATTGAAGTACTAATTTTAGGTTAGATTTATATACTGCTAAAGTGTTACTATTTAGGAACAAAAAAAAGGCAAATAATCATAAAATAAAATAGATTTTTTTTCCTATTAAAACATGTTTTCTTAAATATCTAATGTAAAACAGAAAAATAAATATAAACTGCTAACATTATTCACAGCGTCATATAAAATAACTGAGGCTGGAGTTCAAACAAAACTCAGTGATTAATAGACTTGATAGAGAAAGCTTTGTAAAGCCGATGTAAATGAATACATGTGCAACATATGAACAAGCTTCTTGGCAGTATCTGAGCTTTGTTGCTCTCTGTTCATGTTTATCCGCAAACGTGTGTGTGCAGTGCAACAGTGATCACCATTAAGAAGATCTGGATGGAAGCCTAGTCTGCAGCTGTGTGTGTGAGAGACAGAGAGAGAAAAGGCCAAATAATGGGAGGGGTTATATAAGGGATTACAGACAAAGTATTGGGACAGTGAGGTAACATTTGGCTTCCTAGCAACGTTTGGGTTAACAGCTCTATTACTTTGCTATAATCAGGGCACTGCTGTTCTGCGAGAAAATGTGACCAAGATGATTGTGCAATATTATGTGTAATTTAAAGAGCCTCTGCTTTTCCTTCACAATTTGTGACTCGGTTTCAAATAGCCTAAAGCTGAGGCGCAAACATCTCTAATGTACAAAGGAATAGTTTTATGTTTTGCATATGAAAAACAGTTTTTTTTAATGTGCAAGAACAAGTTATGTGTTGCTGTAGATTTGCATATGTCAATCACATTCAGCACTACTTAAAAGTCTAAAATGGATATCAAAATATCAGATGTCACACCCAACATATCTGCTAATGAATTAGACTTTGCTCTAGTTTTGCTCTGTTTTTATACTTTGCTCTATGTTTGAGGAGATCTCCAGTTCAATTCTCAGGCCTCGCTGTGCTGAGTTCTCTATATTCTCCTCAAACATGAGAAAATGTTTTCTTTTAATAGTTCTTTCCCACAGCACAAAAACATGCATGCTGAGTCAGTTGCAGATTTTTCATTTGACAATAGAAATGCATTTTTGCTGCGTGATTGCATTGTTGTAAGCTTTTTTTCTTTTTTTGTCAGATCTGTAAAGAACAAGCTGCCGCTGAGGATATATACTGTGTGTCAGCCAAAAAAAATGGATAAACAAACATTTAAAATTCTTTCTTCTTTAAAACCAATGATGCCAGTTTCTTGATTGTCTTTTGAAAAATGAGGTCCATTTCTCAGAGAGCTGAACCCAAACGACCTTAGCAAGTTATGACATTAAGGTGATTTCAGGCCAAGAACAGGATTATTGAAAAGTTACTGCTGTTTGTACATAAAACATAATCCTTAAGTACCTTTGTTGCACGGACAGCGCAACAACAAAAGCACACCTACACATTTTCAATAATTTATCATTCCACTCTAAAAACACACATTTGTTATTTTTTTGCAATTACAACTTTTATATTATAACTGAAAAAGTTAGTGTGTGTCAGCAATTTCTTACGCAAGTAAGTTTTTCCTAAAGCTAGTAAACCTAGTCGTCCTACGTTTACTGTCCTACTACCTCACAAGTACTAGTAAGTTAGGACTAGTTAGCTAGTACTAGCTTACTAATGCTAGTAAACCTATTTTACTAGTAAGCTTGCTTACTAGTAAACTAGAAAGCTAGGTTTACTAGCTTTGGGACCTCGGTGGTTTACTTAGAGATGGTAATTTGAAAAATTTATATTAGCTTTTCATTTTCTTATTTTGTTTTAGAACATAAAATGTCCTGGCTCTCTGCTTGACTGTAACTGCTTCCATCAGCCAAGTATTTTGTCACTTCATGGAACAGAGACAAAAAAATGTCTCATTTTATTATTTTATTGAAGTCACACTCTGTCAACTGGTAGTTTAATCAAATTTGCATTAATGGTGGTCGTCCTGGGGAGCCTGTTTTTGATTAGCGATATCAAAACCTGTTTTGTAATTTTATATGCACCTAAGTAAGTGTTTTACTGTATTTACTGTACAGGACCTATGCGAGTTCCCAGCAGAAAGTTGCAATTTTGTTCTTCTTCATGGTGTTGTTTGAGCACATAGTGCGCATGTGTTTTGATCACTTTACTTCACCTTCTTCTTCAGAGGATTCTTCATGCCATGCCAAGTACCACAATATTAACACAACAGCTAACAATCACCGCACACAGATAGGGGAAAACGGACCGACATAAACAGTTTAGGAAGTACACCCTTTCTGCTGGCAGATCTTCTGAGTGTGAATTTAAACCATGATGAATTGTTTGGCTGCGATTGCCCAAGGGTGATGAATTTCTGCAATCACACACAACAAGGCCCCTCGGCCGCCTGGCCCTCATGACGACAAATGTACAGACCCAAAGTGTTTCTATACCGTTTCATTGCCTGTGGGCTGAGAAGACTGTAATCACATTGTGTATACAACCCACTCAGAGAGCCGGCGCAGTGCAGAGGTGTGAGGTAAAGGAGAGAGTGAGAGCAACAGGCAAAAACAATGAGCAAAAACAGATACAATGATTTTATAACAAATTTCAACACTTTATTAACTATGTCCCTTATGCTAGTAAGGTTAAAGTGTTTTTAGATTATTTACTTAACAGAAGTTTTTTATTTTTACTGTCCTACTGAGACTACGTACTTGTATTGTTCCTGCTGGGTAACACTTCGGCACAAAGTGTTTGTTATTAGGTGCTATGTAAATGAAGTTGACACTGACATTAACAAATCAATGTTCTCATAAACTGCTGCAGCACTTTGAGACTTGAAATGTTTCAAGATTAAAGAAATGTGCTTCAGTGCTGCTTAACACGCTTTTGGCTGCCAATCCAGAAGTGCCATTAATTTTCCTTGGGACTGATTGGCTGTACCCCCAAGAGCAGAGATAAGGAAGAAGGTAGAGATTAGCATATGTGGCACTGCTAAGATGGTTTCCAATATTATTGCATATTAAGGTATATTTGTAGTTTGAACTATTAAAAATGCATCAACACTGATCAAGTTGTAAACACTCCCTTAAATGTACTTATGCTACAGATGTTAAAGGGGCAGTATTATGTTTTCCAGCCACATAGTATCATTGTGTAGAGCAGTCATGTTACTATGTTACTGTCAGTTGTTATAAAAATGCTGCATATATCACTTATGGCTTAAAAGAAACTTGACTTCAAAATTTAATGCATTGAAACTGGGCCTCTATGTCTTTAAAAACTCCTACTCTTTCTGAAACCCCACCTTCAGGAAGTCATCACAACATCGCTCTTCTATCAACCCTTTAGCAACGTTTTTACCAGCTTTGCACTGAGCAGAAGCTCGTATAAAGAGCTCAGCAAATGTGCAGTTTCCACCAAATGTTTGCTAATTGCTGCTGGCTAGTCTGAAGGAGCTGAGTGGCAGAGTCACAGGGGAGGTGGGTGCTCTGTGAGGCGGAAGCTCGGATTTTTGGAAACTGCAGCCCGGGGAGGAGCTTCATCTGAAAGGCAGCACTAGATCCACCCAGGGATTTTTGCACAGCTGACTGGTTGCCGCCAGAGATTAAAGGATTTCTCAAAGCAACACTCCAGGGATGATGAGGGAATAACTTCATAACATGATGTAAAGCTCAAAAAAGTCCACTCTGCATAATACACCCAGAACCTCTGTTCTGGGTGTATTCCAGAACCTCTGGACTACAGAGGTGTGAATCCACGATTCAGACTCTGAATCTGAATCGTGGATTCATGATTCAGAATCATGAACTGGATTCATGATTCTGAACTGGATTAAACGGGTATAAATATTGGGTGGATGGATTGAAGTGATACCTCCCCAACACATGATGTCACTTTAATTAGTGAAGCAGCAGACAAAAACTGCTACCATCTAAAGTTGGACACCTGGCCGCATTTATACCTCATAAAAAACTTGGCGATTTGACTTCACTGCAATTCAAAAAGACAAAAATGTGATTTCAATTTATTTAACTTATAACCCCATAACTGAATTTGATTAAATATTAAGATAATCACATGCTTATTAATCAATTCAGAATCATCCATGTCCGCATCGTGATGCTTTGAAAGTTTGATTTCATCTCCAATCCTTACCGTGCAAACCCAAAGTAACATCTAGGAAAAATGTGGAAATACTGAGTGACCCATTAATTGGCGCCGTGCCAGCTTTGATTTGCTCCTCAAGAATTTAAGAAGCAGAAATATTCAGCAGGAAGCAACAGGCCAGACTAATTTGTCTCCAACAGTCTGTGTTCCTCACCACCATCTGCATCGGTGGGACATGACTGTGCCGAGGCAGTTATGGGAATCGCTTCTGACGCTTGATGAGTTTTACCACAACAGCAGGACCTGATGTAACGTGAGTGAATTTGCGGTTGCCAAGACACTTTGTGGGAATGATGTGCATTTGAGCCTCCTGTGAATTAGCCCACACACCGACACATGTAAAGACCAGCGGGAGAAGTCTACTCAAATAATTTGTTTATTTGTTTTACCATTTGGCTAATTCTTGTCACGGAAAGTAGCACACAAAAGCAACGTGAGGCCTGCAGGAAAATAGAAACCTGGAATAAGCGATGACAAAGAGAGATCTGTGTATGCAGATATGCCAAGTTAAAAATCGAATGCCTCAGGCCGTGTAATTAATTTTATGCTTTTAATTTGTGACTTAAGTTTTACTCAGAGTGCACTCCAGAAAACTCCCATATGCTAATAGTAAACGGTTTGTGGCCAGGCTTGCTACTTTCTCCTGATGTTGTGCAACATAAACGCCTAAAGAGCACACAGCAGTTCCATATGTGCCTTCTGCAGCTTCGGACTTGTCGCAGATGGGAACCGAGCGACAGAGGGGGCTAATCAAATTACTGCTGTCTGTGCGTTTGTCGAGTTCGGTTTGTGGTTTGACAATCTGTGCACAATGTCTTGGTTCTCTCTTCAGTTTTCATTTGTAAGCATTGTATGAAGCTTTTTTTTTTTCTGAACATGAAACTAAAATCTTGCCTTCTTGTGTATGCTGAAAAGATATTTTAAAAAAGACGTGGTTCACATAATCTTATGATTAATTGTAAAACACTGCATGAAACTTGTTCCCCCCACCCCCCCAAATGTTCCAAATAAAAGTTACTCTGATCTAGTTGGGTGGTACGTTGCACAGTCAATGTTTTCTTCTATGGATCTCTCTTGTTCTAAAAACTGCTGAAATTGGTTCAAAAACTGGAAAAAAAGAAACAAAAAATCTATTTAATATTAACCTATGTGTATTTTCCCAAGATGAATCATTAGTTACGCTGACTAATCTGACTCCTATCTGTATAAACTGTACGTCCATAACCAGACTCCTTATCCCAAAGCTTCCTGTGAGCCAGCCTTAAGGATCACTAACAACACCATGTTATTAGTTTGACTAGGATGAATAAGATCCATGGGATGTGTCTAAGAATTTAGTGACGTATTCCCATTGCAGTAAATTTCACCTTATCAGATGACAGCTCGGCCTGCGTTTCCATAGATCCAGCGCACTGTTTTTCTGTGTTCAACATTAGATCAAGATAATCGGACAGCTTCCTGTGACTCAAATGTTTATACACATTTTGAAGACGATCAGCCAGGATGCAAAAGAAACCGATAATGTGTTCATGCTGGAAAGTACATGCTGGCCTTTAGAGAGCACTGAAGAGACCTTTTGTGGAAACTTTAAAGTGTTTACATTATAAAACATGTGCAAGTATGTATAATGAAGGTTTAGGTTCTATTTCTAGTTTAAAGAAAATGTGATGTCCACGTCTGATTCCAGGTGCTGGGTCAGGGTCGGTAGATGTTTGAGAAAAGGCTGACAGATTTCCTTGTTTTTGCTTTCCATGAAGCCAATTCTTATATCAGACAAAGAAAACAAATAAGTCCTACATGTCATTTACAAGTGATGACTAATTTACTAAGGTGAACAAAAACAAAAACTATAAAATGTAAAGAAAAATGTAAATGACGGAAATGTTACATTCTTTTTGGTTTATTTTGATGATATAAGAAATATTTGACAATGTCTCACTGAAAAGCAAGCCCCCCTAGTAGTTCTTATTTCTTTAAAATTTTATGTTGATGGCTGGGGTTTGTGTTCTTTTCACTCCCGCAGAATGTTGCTAATGTTTGGGATGGTTTGGACGATAAACCTGAAAGTTGGTGTTTGTGAAATATCCGATGGTGGTTTGGCCCAAAGCTCTCTTTCACAATACTAACCCAAAATGCTGTAAAGTATCAGCAAATCAAACACCCTAAAGCACAACACAATCCAAGGGGGGATCCTGAAAAAGCATGAGTATCTTTTGCCTTGAGACTGAGCTCACTCGCCTGAAAATTAGGAACATGTACCGTATTGATTCGTTCCAAGTGCACACTGAGGTCAAGAAATTCTAACAGTACAAGTGTTTGTGGTCAGCTTGAATCCAGATCATCGCCGCTCGCGGCGTTATTTCACTTTGAGGACTCTAGAGGAAGACGATTTTCTGCCCAACTTCTCAGTTGAGCACATGTCAGACAGCAACATAATGAAGATTGACATACTGCAACATGCTTATCCACTGGACTTAACGGTGGATGATGTCACCCACCAAGTGTTTCTTACTTATAAGATGACGGGAAACACCTGGACCTCAAAGCTGCAGTATGTAACGTTTACAAAAATATGTATTTTTTACATATTTGTTAATGCTGTCACTATGTCATGACAAATAATCTGTAAAAAAAACAACAAACAAACAAAAAAAACAAGCTTCTCTGCCTTGTCCCAGTGCTAAGTAGAAACAACCAATCACAGCCAGGAGAAGGGTCTTGGCACGGTCAATCACAATCTCGTGTGGCGCTGCTCATCCCTCTTCCTGTCTTGTTCTCTGCAGTGGTGCAGCTTCATCCTGACTGTCATGAATGCTACGCTAGTTAGCATGACCGCCTATGACGGAGGATAAACGGTTTTCCTGTAATGTTAAGTTGTTTTTCCGCCATTATCACAGTGAGTTAGTATATGATGCTGATTGGCAGCGCTAAGGCCCGCCTACTGGCTCTGATTGGTTGTTTTTGGTCGAGGGTGGTGCATTTCTTCAGACACTAATAACAGCTTAGGGTGGAGATGGAGGAGACCAACCTTTTCACTTATTATCTCTCTCATATCACACTGTCAGGACATGGTCATAGTTTGAACAAGTATGTAAAAAACATATTTGGTCAGCAGTCAGTGTGTTTGTTTCTATATCATAACAGATTTATTTCTATAAGACTCAGAAAACCGCAAGTGAGGAAGTAAGGAATTTATAACGCATTACTATCAGTAAGTAAAAACTCATTTGTGCTGCAGTGTGATCGTCTGTGCTTTACTTTTTTCCCCCTGAATTCTCAGTTTGATGTGGACAAACAACATAATGACAAATCACCTGTCATTTTACATCCCTTCAGGACCGCAGCCTGACGTTCATTTGGCTCAGAGCGCTGTTGCTGTATAGTGCTGAAGTGTTGCTCAAGCTGTTTGTAGAAAGAGAAAGAAAGAAACAGAGGGAGGAGGAGCAAGATATTTTCCAGGCTTATTCTGTTTACTTGCACTTCTTTTTTTCTGCTTCACAACGAGCACACGGTCCCTGGCAGCGCCTGGGACTCTCTAGCATCTTTAGCTCGGCCTTTCATTAAGCTCTGTGACTCAGACAGATACAGAGTGCTAACAGACATCCAGGGTGAGAGTTCATTTCACGCAACCTTTTTCATGCAGCCGTTCAGAATCACTCATGGGCTGGATGAAAGGACTATAAGCATGCTGCTCATAAATCAGTTTGAGGTATTGTAAAGGTTGCGGTCTAGGAAAGGCCCATAATTACATAAACACAAACTGTTATATTATCCAAGAGTTTTTTTTTTTTTTTTTAAGAATCTTTGCCATTTCCCGAGGAGATTCAGGTAACTTTTAATCACACAGAATTAGCTTGGTTTAAGTTTCTCATCTTAGTTAGCATGTCATCATCTTTGGCCTCACGTCTGAAATATTTGCTGTTTGCAAATGCAAACAGAAAATCAATTAGTCACATGGCAGCACTCCAATGCATGCAGGCATGAAGACGTAGAGAACGTCACTGGCTGAAGTTCAAACAGAGTATGAGAATGAAACAGAAAATGTGGTTAATCACACTTAATTCACGATTCTATGAGTCGGATAGTTACTTTCTCATGCTGGTTGGTTTGATTAACTTTTGCCATTAGAAGATAAAATCACTAGTTGAAAACTTTTTTGAATTTACTTAGGGTACACTTGTCTGATATCAAGATTAATGTGATGATCTGAAATACTTGGGTTTATCGGTTTCATCACAGTCTCATTCTACATTATGCATACTCTCTGTCTACACTGAGAAATATTCACTCATTTTTGGATGTTGAGACCTTTAAGTGACTCCAGCTGACAGCAATCTAGCCTGCTTTTTGATAAATTTTTGCTAATAATCATGTTGCCCTTTTGGAGGACTCACAGACTGTGCATGAAGCAACGAACTTTCAGGAAAAATGAAGTTGAAGCATATCAAAGTGTATGTTTTACACCTGAGTGCATCATATGTCCTTAAGACATATCTTAAGGATGCGACAGGACCATGTTGTAGAAAATGCACCAAACACGACCACATTTAGGTCCATGTAAAACCCGTTTTTACACAGAAACATAACAGTCTTAGAGACGCTCAACCAAAAATCTTTAAACGCTGATATTTTATTCCCAATCTTCCATGTGCATGTGTGCAGCAATTTGAAGCAGAGTCTTTTATTTGTCAAAATATGAATTTGAATTCTACATTTTTTCCTTAGAGACAAGAATATCACTCAAATATTGACAAATGGACCAGTGGTGTTTAAAGGAAGTGAGCTGCTGAATGCCACCTGTATTTATGTCAACCCAATGTTTTCCAGCTTTCCAGACACATACATATACTCACACTAAGCAAACTGCTGTCTGCCTATGCTATTTCCCTCCTCTATTCTTGAGGGTTTTCTTACGCTATGTCCAAAAGTCACATAAATAACAATAGGATCTTAAAACACTCAGCTCACACAAGTGATTTGTGATCATGAGTGAGATCAGACCTCTGGGTGGGTTATAATGTAAGAGCCATGAGGGAAAGAAGTGCTGCAAACAAATTAATCACAGAACCTTGAGAAGCTCAACTTCTTCAGACTTTCAAGTTCAAGTTTATTTGCATAGCACATTTCAGCAACGAGGGGCTTTATGTCATGAAAACACAAAAATGCAAAGTCGTAGAACGCACAGTCAACAATTGAAGCATTACATTTCACATTTCATCAAGTGCCATCGCTACACATCAGAATGTTTAAACATTTGTTTAAATGATCAGAATGTGGGTTGTTGCGGTACCTTTCAAACTTAAACAAGGTCACTTTGATTTCAAATCATACTTTTTTGAAGCTTCACCACCTCATGCATCACAGCGGTGAAACAAAAACTGCTCACATTCAGTTTAGCAATATTCAGAAGACTTACAGTGTGGTTGGATTTGGACTGACATTGGGGTAAGGTGCTTTTTGATATCAGAATTATTATTTCTTTACCAAATGTGCCAAGAAAGAGATGAGCGTGGGCCCTGAAATGAACATATGTACATTTAATTGTTTGATGGTTCAAAAACCAAAACAAGTTAAGGTGATGATATTTTAAGGGTGTCTCCTGATAGCAACCTATTCCCCCCCTCACCTTTGGTGGCGCTGCACCAAGAACCACTGAAGGAAATAACATAATAACCTATGAACAAGACATTGGATGTAACTTCCTTCTTTATGAAATGGCAGCAGATTTTAGCGGTTGTAGGATTTCTCTTTTGTCTTCTGCAAAAAAGAAAGTCATTTTGCCTGTTAGCACTAAATACGCATGTTTGTTTTGGTTGCATTTACCCAGAATGCCCTGTACTGTAGTCTGCTTCCTGCTTTTGGAGCGGTCTCCGATCTGCTTGGCATCCTCATATGAATTCGAACTGCACCAGAGTTCACCGAACCGAGACGTAGGTTTGTAGGAAGAAAAAGAATGAGTTTTTTTGGTTCACATCAGAGCTCTATTACACAGTCACACTTCCCCAAATGAACTGGACTTTTTAGGGAAAAAATACCTAGAATTTCATTAAAATGGACTAAACAGGACTGGTGTAAATGCACACTAAGATACAACGCTATGAAACAAGGTTGATGTATATATTTTTTCAAGCATAAAAAAACTAATCAGACGTTTTTCTGGGAGTATTGTTTACTCTGCCTATTGCTTCCATGTGTCATTAATCAGAACTAAGTGATAGGGAAAATACAGATATAAACAGTCAATCACATTCTGATTTGCAGCCCGAGATTGCTGTAGAATATGCTACTTGTCTCTCATGAACATTGTAACAGCAGATAGAGCAAGAACAGATCAGATCTGACACGACAGCGACACAAATTAGTTGTCTTCAGATTAGCTGCTGGAAACACCCTTTGAACAAAATACTTTGAGGATAGAATAGTGACATTTTTTCTTCACGGGGACTCTTGTTTGCACAAATCATTTAATTGATACTGTAAGCTCGTTGTAATGTTGTGTGCTTAAAAATTTGGACTTTGACTGAAATATTTAAAAGATATTCAAAGTTAACTTTCTTTCAGGAAGACAAATAGAAAAAGCAAATTTGATTTTAGGGTCACTGGTGGTATTATGGGGCCCATAATTGGTGGTGCTAATAACTATTCACTAACTATTAATTTCTACTTATAATTTTGATGGTATGTATTGTGAAGTGCAGCTTCGCTTCATTTGCATTATTCCAGTAGAAGAGCACATGTTGTAAAGGTGGGTCTTTCATTCACACTCTTTTGGTCTGACGTTCTGTCTGTTTGGGACACATTACATCATGATACAGTGACGCAGGTTTGAAAACAATAAAGGTTTGGCCAACTTTTCTGAGGAAACTAAAACATCTCAACATCAGATCTGAACAGACTAAGGTAAGTTGTTCGTTCTGTGCTGACCCAGTTTCTTAGAGGAAAACAGAGCAAAATCAAAACTTGTGATTCGGTTTTGAAAAGCCCTTTCCACCCTGCTTACTGGTTAGTATTTATTCTCCTATTGTACTCTGTGTAGTAAAGTTCTCTCAGTCCAAGGGATTAAGAAGGACTACCGTCTACACGGGTAGTCCACTGTCAATATTGCTCTGTTGCGATTTCTTTCTTTTGTCTCAGCCTGGAGCACCATATTTGGTCTTGATCTGTGTTTCATATGCATCATGCAAAAAAAATTTCTCTTTAGAAAGATGAGGTCATTCAGGTTTTTAAGGTGGAAAAAGAGAGAACATGGTTAGTCAGTGAAAAAAAAAATCCTCCATCTTTGGTGTGAGGGATCATGGTGAAACAAGTAAAAAGCTGCTTCACTACTTCAAGGAACCACAATCCATCTCACTCAGTGTGTTGTAGATTTAATAATTTTTACGTTTTGTCCTAAAGAATTCTCAAAAGTCTTTAAGATGGTGAGATCTCCGGTTCAGGCGAGCCAACAGATTTTCTATCAGTTGCTTTTTTTAAGGTTGTCACATCTTCAGAACCTCAAGCTTCAAGAGTGCAACATTAAAACACTGGAAATGTGATTAAAAGTTACAGTTTCTACAGTTTATTGTCAGAGTTGGTTAGAAATCTAAACAGAAGCAACAGATTTACTTTTGAGAAGTTTGGATTTTAAACCTGGAGACTGCGCCATTAAATTATCCATACTGCACTGCTTTGCCTATTAAAAGCTGTTAAGTTTTTTTGCACATCTCACATTTCAACCTCAAGCACCTAAAGATTTGGTTTACAAAAAGAGATTGTGAGTATGGCGGAAGCAACAAGACTTTTTTTTTGTACAGAAAAGGTTTTGCGTACAAAAGATTCACAAAGTTTGACGGAACTTGACAGACAATTCATGACCGGTCCAGCCTGCGCACAGAAACAAAAATCTTTATTCTAATGACAAAATGGCCGCCTTAAATAGCTTCAGCTGTTTAAGGACCAAACCATTCCTTGCTCCCAGGGGAGTTTACCAAATTACATCACCCTTCTATATACATTGCTTGCACTATAATAAATACAAATATACACATTTTACCATTAGCTTTTTTTAAGCATTTAATATTTTAACCTTACACCTCAGCAACCTTATGAAAATACACTGACAAAAAAGCCATATATAGATATTCCTCGCAAAATTGTGTCATCCTCACAGGCAACCATCACTTTAATGAGGAGCAGCTGTAAATGGTCTGTTGCAAGAGGCTACATGCTAAATGTTAAAATACTCACATATTCAATAAATACTTAAAACTTAAATATTTATGAACTTCTACTTGAAGAGAACTAGTTAAAGTGCTTTTAATTAAGTGAAAAGTTACTCTTAAAGTGTTGTGCAGTTTACCACTAAAAAACGGCACCAGTAACATAGACCTCTTCACTACAGTTAGTTCATAATAAAATATATTTTATTTATTTTATTTAGTGTGGCTCCAATTATTTGGTTCTCATTATCACTCTGGATTATTTGTAAGTTGATTTATCTCCTTTTGGCCTTTGACATCTCTTAGTCGGACATAAAATTATTGATAAAACTTGTCAAAAGATCTTAAGTGTTTTTTGTTTTTTTTCCATTCTATGTTTTCTCCTACGTCAAGTCATGGGAATGGAAAAAAACTATTAAATGCCTTTGCGTGATATTGATCTAATCAAAACCAGTTAAAGAAAGCAGGCTGAAGTCACTGCAGTAAGCACAAACATAAACTACAAGTGATTTTCCTATTGAAACATTAGTTTGATAGTGTGCCAAATAGTGTCTTTCTTAGAATTAGTTTTCACAAAGGTAATCACAGTGGTGCAAAAAGTGTTAGAGAATAGGAATAAAAATGCCTCCTCACTTTGTTTGCATATCAGTGTATTGTCATTAATCTTTTCTTTTATACCTCTGTCAAATTATTTTGTACCTGCATTTTAATTCAGAGGAGTAGGAAGAAATGTTGGGACGTACTGGCTTGGTATGAACTGTAGTAACAGTTTTATTACCAGGCTGCCACAGATTTATATAATCTGTACCGTGTATATAACACAAAGTGCAACAATTACAACTCATATATTGTGGTGATGATCCAAAATTTGAATTTAGCTCAAGTTAAAGTAAGCAGACAATTAAATCCTTGGAATGCTAGGTGTTTAAAACTGAAAGTTAATAGCAGAGCATGAGGGCCTTAATGAGCGGATTGTCAAAATAAAAATTAAAAAGTGGAAGAAATACAGTCAAAAGTGACATACTCAAGCTTCACATAGCAGAACACGGAATTTCATACTCAGAAAATATGGCAAAATAAGAAACTTTAACTCATGTGTCTCTAATCAAATGTTCCTCCTGCTGTTCAAATACCCCAATCAGACATTTTCCCATTACTGGCCCAAAGAAAGAAAAGGCAGGAAGCTTGGAAGGAAACCAAAGTGAGATAGACGCTACATTTTTAGGCGAAGTTCTGAAAAGATTTGATACGTATTGATAAGGGCTTGAGTACATAAATGTCTGTTTTCATGTTATCTGATTGTAAGTATTTGTTGCAGCAACTTCAAACAGAACGTTTTCTCTATAAAAACATAATTTGGAAGACATCTGTCCAAAGAAAATGTCTCCCAAACCCTTTTAAACATTCTTCCCTGACATCAGAATGACACAACTAGTATTACAAAGCATAATGGGAGGAAGAAAGAAAGAAAGAGATGAAAGAAAGATGAGGAAAACATTTATTTAATCAGCTATTCTTCCATTGTGGTTGTGAGTATTTCATGTTGAAACAGTTTTACGCCTGGTTGTTTGAGTAAAATAAGCTGTGGCACCGCATAAACATTGCGTCATGGTATGGCCCCTTCAGTGCAAAAACAGTTGACTAAATAGCTTTTCCACAAAGACATTCACAGGTGTGTAATATACACTGTGATCGCTGTGTATATGTTTCACCAAAGACTCTGTGCTGAGGTCTACGTTGGCTAAAACAAGAAAACGCACGGTTTATTTAATCACGTCAGCTTGGAAAGAAACTACTTTTTGCAGAGTGTCAAACCACAATCTCAATTAGGATTGGACATTTTTGTGATCTTACAACTGTCTTAGCCATCAGCCAAATGAGTCGAACAGGAATGTAGCCAGCAGGGGGTTACCAGAAGCATAGCCACAGTGAAGAGCAACTTTACCCGCCTTGGCGTGTGATTCAGAAATGACCAAGAGGACCTCACTGTTGGAGCCAAGAGCAGGAGGCAGGCTGGAATGCATTTACATTACTACTAACTTCAACTATTGCCGATGCATATGCCAGTGTGAAGCTGATGTGTCATACTGACTGTAGGATTTAGATCAGAGCTCATAGGAGGCCAGTTCTATGAGCTGGCCTTAGCGAAACACCCTTCCGCTAAGAGATATTATTTATTGGAGTCACATAACCTCATTTACTTACAATAAACCAAAAACACAGTATAAAAATCACTTTAATTAATAAGGATTAAGAGTAGGAAACGTCCTTTCTAACTGATACACAGTTGTTGCAATCTGTGCCCCAGCAGACGGCAACAAAAGTATTGCTTTATCATGATTTTCTTTCAACAGTGGAGTCCTCCTTGGTCATCTTCCATGAAGTTCCCTTTGGCTCAAACAACACAGATGGTGCGATCTGACGCCGATATACTTTGACCTTGGAGTTGACCTTTGATTTCTATGGAGGATATTTGGGCCTCTTTGGTTACCACTCTTGACAGTGAACTAAGTTCAATCAGGATGGTGTTTGGAAAAACTAATTTGGAAGAAAAAAAAGAGAAGTGGCATCTAGAAGCAAGAAAATGATGGTAGGTTATCAAACTGAAATATCTATGCATGTGTGTTCAGTTTCTTATTAAAATCCTGTATTTTGTTATAAATAGATCATGGATAACAAAAGGTTTTTATGAAAGCAATGGAGAAAAAATTACTTACAAATTCACAAGCAATTTATTTTTTAGCTAAGGTTAAAATGAAAGGCTCTAAATCATACTATATTGAAATATAATATTTTTTATCTAAGTACATGATGTATTCTCTTATCAGTGTGGAAATGAAGGCATTATTCATCCAGCATCAAATCTGCAGAAGGGCCTTTTACTGGTGAGTGATCTGAGCAGGCATCCGTCTTGTTTCATCTGCTAAAACTTTTACCAAATCCCTCAAGGCTTATCCTTTTGATTTTTCAACCGGTGCAGGCTAACGAGAACATGGTGTTGGCTCTCTAACCCTTTAATATCAATCAGTTGTTTGGTAAAACGACAGCAACAGCAGGTGGGACTGAGGAGACAGAGGGATAATTGACCCATCTTCAGGGTGAGTGGGTCAATCCCTTGATTCTCCAGGTCAGACTATTTGAGGTCAACTGAAAAAACTCTGAGAAACAGCAATGGAACAAATGTGATAATACTCTTCTGGTAAAGTAAAATAAAGTTGATTAGTAGGGACTCTGCAAATTTAACTTCTTACCACCATTACGTTAATATGTGCTTGTGCTTCACATGAAAATCCATCCATCCATCATCGTCTGCTTTATCTAGAGGCAGGGAGGTAGGGTAAAAAGCTTAAGACAACTGGAGGGTAAACCACCTTTTATTTTATTTTTTTAAAGGTTTTATTGCAGGGGTGTCAAACTCCAGTCCTCAAGGACGGGTGTCCTGCAGTTTTTAGATGTACCACAGATACAAAACGCTGGAATGAAATGGCTTAATTACCTCCTCCTCATGTAGAGAAGTTCTCCAGAGCCTTGCTAATGTCCTAATTATTCTATTCAGGTGTGGTGCAGCAGAGGCACATCTAAAAGTTGCAGGACACCGGCCCTAGAGGACTGGAGTTTGACACCTGTGTTTTATTGGCTCTAGAGGGCTTTATTTGAAGGTGAATTGATAGGAAAGAGGGTAATGAGAGAAGGGGGAAGACATGTGGCAAAAGTCACCAGGCCGGGAATCGAACCTGCGACAGCTGCGTTGAGGACTAAGGCCTCGACATGTGGGTTGTGCTTAACCCCTGTGCCACCACAGTACACTCAAGTAAACCACCTTTTAAACAGCTTTTCTGTTTGAGGAAAATATTTCAGCTCCAAAAGCTGATTTTGTATTCACAAAATAATAATAGCATGACTCTATTCCATGCTTCCCTATGCAAATGCTTTGTCTGCGCTGATGAAGATTCATTGTTAGATAATGCAAATGACAAATGACTAGTATACGTATCACGCCTTTTCTAGTCCAGGGGACTCCTAAGCGCTTTCCTCTACATTCAGTCATTCACACACACTCACACACTGATAGTGACAGGCTACTACACTGTAGCCACAGCTGCCCTGGGGCAGTCTGACTAAGTGAGGTTGATGCTTTAGAAAACAGGGGAACATCATTTAGTGTCTACATTAGCATACATAGTTTATGGCGTTATGCTGAATTGAAGCTTTCGTCTGCTTTTAATCAGAAATGATAACAGTTTGTATCCCTTGACTTAATCTACCTCTTAAGAGGACTCAAGGGCCTTCAGGCATCTCTCATTAACGTGCCACGAGACAATAAGTAAGTTCAAAAGAAAGAGACAGGAAGGACCAGTGAGGGTCACAGGTGGGTGGACAGTCAGCCAACCAGCACGCTGTGTAATTATCAGGCCAGACTGCCAGACAGACAACATACCCCGATACTGATCTTTCTCAAGGTGAAACGGGTCAGCGGCTCATGAACGTGAACTCAAGTGGAACACTTAATTATTGGTGGTGCCTGAGAAGCACACAGCACAGTGTTGTGATGGATATCCCCACCGTCTGTCTGGAAAACCCAGCCTTCACTTTGACTGAAAAGATTGCTTCGAGTGGCTGCAGTCAGTTCATTTTGTTCAGTTTCTTTAAATAACTGCAATCTTTTCTCCTGAGCCACATCTTTACGTTTGATATGTTCATCGTTGTCTCTCTTCCTTTCTTCTCACATTTTCCATCAGTCAGCAGTAACTGCGTTGAGCAGTGAATGCCAGCTTCAGTTTTTATTCAAAACCACCAAAAATATACTTCAAAGCTGGGACGATGAAGAAAATAACCCTTGAGTGTCACCAATCAGCAGAAAGTTAAGTACTCTGACCAAGACAGAAAGGCCCTTCCACTGAATAACACGACAGACAATTCTTCCCCTGTTTGTGCTGCCATTCCTGCTCACTGTAAAACATTTGAAGGTGGTTTAACTTGAAAATAAAAGTCCACCTGCTGCCTTCAAAATGCAATTTAAGTCAACAAGAAACTTGTGTTGGTTTTAACGCAGAAATTAAAGTTCACAAAGTTGGTTTAAAAGAGGAGACAATTTGTTTAAACATTCTTTTTCTTAAGTTCTTTATTCTTGAATTCTGAGTTTAACTTAATGGCGCAATTTAAACCAAATAATTATTTCACAATATGTATGAAAAAGCTGCCCTCGTCTGGTTCCAGAGCACATATTTCTCTATTATTTTTATTCACAATATCAAGTTATAATATGTGCTTATTTTACTTTATAATAATTTAAATTCTTGTTTCAAATTCCATGAACAAAATTTCTGATCTGATAGTGAATTTCATTAAACACCACAATAAACTCAAAAACATTTAGTTTAGCATTTTGATGCAACCAATAATGCCGCTAAGCACTCTGGGAAATAGTTCCCACTCCTGTCCTTTTCTTCTGTCTTTTTAAGTGCTAACCTAAAAACTCCAGTTTATTCAACTCTTTGTTGAAGTTTGACAAAATTAATTAAAAAAAAGTTAACATAACTTACCACTGTAAGTTTATCTTTCACAAACTCACACATTTAGGTTCAAAACCTAAAACTGGCTAAATTTGTTTGACTTAAAGAACAGCAGACGGTAGACACAACTAAATGCTTTACAGTCCATAACCCTGACCCGTCCCGTATCACGGCATCGGTTAGTGAGTGAACTATTAGGCAGCAAAGTAAGAACTGCAGCATTTTATTTTCAACATAATATTACCGGACTCACATAAGAGGTATGATAAAGGAAAAAGCATGCTTTTAGTGATCTTACACGGTGGCTATAAATGCAGACCGTTTCTTTCAGCTTTTCCTTTCAAGACGCTAGCTTCCATTTACGGTAGTATGTGGAAAACAATAAATACCCAGCTGCACAATGCTGTCAAAACATGACGCCTCTCTCTAAGCTGCACAGTTGTTGGCAGGGCATACTTAAACATGAAAAAAACATAAATGAATGTGAGCAATTGTTCTGCGTTGTCCCTGTGGACTTTTCCTCAAGATAGAGAAAGAAAAAACCCCAAAAAACAATCCTTTCCTCAGTCACGTTCCCCACGGCCAACCTGTCAGGCTTTCTGGGAACTTAAAGGAGATGCATTCCATGCAACTGTCTCTTCTACAAATCATTTGGCTACTGCCGCCGCCAAATGTGATCCGGTGGTTGGTTGATTCAACCGTTAAGGGGGAAGCCAGGAAAGCAGCTGGGATCTGTAGAAGCTTTGTACGAGGTTTTTCCATGAGTTCACCAGCCTGCGGAGGATGAAAGTCTTCTGTGAACCTTGTTCAACGCTGTCACTTCACTCTGGGTATTCTCCTTTTTTCAAATGTTATGATCTACAAACGATCAGTGTGATCAGGCGGTCATGTCCGTAAGTTAATTTGTGCTTAGAGTTACATTGAAGACTCAAAGTGTGACTTTTTTCAGAACTCAACAGCTCAGTCCAGACAATGCTTCATTATTTCAGGATGTTTTACAACTTCAGAAGTAAAATCTTCATCAAATCTAACGTTTAAATGTCTCTACTTGATGACAGGAATCTGTTAACGGACATTTCGCCTCTATCCAGTTTTTGAATGCCTTGCATTATTTCCATTGATGTCTTAGATTGTGTATGTGTACTCCAAGTGTGTAAAAAGATTTCTCAACCATATTGGAGATTTTATCAGTACACAAATATTGATTGACCTGTTGATTAAAGAATCATCTCATAGCCTGGGTGACAACATGAATTTGGCTAAAACATCTCACAAAGAGAGACAAAATGGCCTATATAAAGAAATTCAAAAACATTTGAGAAACAAAGTCACTGGCATCATTCTGTTTGGGTTTCAAAGAATCATTATCTGCCAATAGAAAAACATAATAAATGAAACAGCAGTGAATCTTCCCAGGGATGGCCATTCTACTAAAATTACTCAATTGTTGACTCAATCAGGAGTTCAACAAAGAATCCAAAATGACATTTAAACAATAGACCTCCCTTGTCTCACTTAAAGTCAGTATTCATGATTAAACTATAAGAAAGTGACTGGTTGCAAGGCCACAACCACTTTTTTCTTCGTCTTACAAAAAACCCCATCTTTTGGTAAAATATACTGTGTAGACCCGAAGCCAGAAGGGAATTAACAAAAGTGGAATTAACAAAAAACAAGGGACACAAAGGTAAATGTTTCACTCCAGTTATCGTTTCAATGGAGACAATGAGAGCGGCTCCGATCCCTCCTGTGGCCGTCCAGATGTCTGCTGTCTGTAAAAAGAACTTGAGCTGGTGATGAGATAATGACGCTGCCATTTAGAGGCAGGATTTGGCAGTCTAGTAATCAGCTCCTGCCTGCACAAAGGCTGATGTTGCATCTGTTTTATGTCCTTACAAACTGCGGTGACCGCACTGAATTGTTCCTAACGCCCTCATTTGCTTCTCTAGATTGTCCCAACATGCCCTGTGCCAAGGCATTCGGGTTTTCCCTCGTCTTCTTGGTCCATCTCTGTTAATAGCACCATCATCTCCTTTGCCTTTTGTTGGAGATCACTAACTGTGTGGTCATAAGGCAAATTTTGACAATTCAACATGTTCACCCTAAGAGCCAAATAAAAGACAAACAGGACATTGTGTCAACTCTTTCACTGGTCTGTTCCAAGTAATTTTGTCATTACTTTCAGTAGGAGAGTAATGACAAACTCTCATTACAGACCAAACTATCATTACTCTGAGATGCTGGAGCGCTGTCCTGGGTGACAGATTGTCCGTGTTAATCCACAGAGCAGGAGACTTGCAGAGTGGCTCATTCTGCTAATAAAATCATGCAAATTGAAACAAGGCTGCCCTATTATCCCACTGCACTCCACTACACATTGTGGCTTGTGAGACAACTTGTGCATATTTTTAATCTCTATTTTTATTTAGATGGGACTCAAAGTTGCAACTGTGGTCACAGTTTTTTTTTCTTTCTTTTCCCTTTGTCTCCTGTGAAGGACTGGACAACTTTAAATATTTATTCAAATTATTGCTGACAAGCCAGAAGCATGACTTGGGTTATGCTATCTGCACGAGAACCTGACATGGCAACCCAAAACTCCAACATTTGTCTAGCA
>CAEGAG010068404.1:0-23987 GCA_903067065.1 Brachyrhaphis terrabensis | reverse complement strand
TCTGTAAAGACATTAGCAAGACTCTGCAAAGACCTTAGCAAGACTCTGCAAAGACCTTAGCAAGACTCTGCAAAGACCTTAGCAAGACTCTGCAAAGACATTAGCAAGACTCTGCAAAGACATTAGCAAGACTGCACAGATCATAAATGACCTTTCAGAGACATCAACAAAATTTGACAAAGATCTCAATAAGACTCTGCAAAGAACATAGCAAGACTCCGCATAGCAGGACCTTACAAAACCTGCTTGCTGTGACTCATTTCAAGGCATCCAAATCCAGTATAAAGCCCATTTTCTTGGCTCTGATTGAAAAACAGTGAAATATGACTGGAAATGATCATTTACTTGCTGACTGACTTCTAGAGTTAAACCCTCCTCTGACCGCCGCTGTGAGTCTGATGTCACTCTTCAAACACTCTGAGGTGCGTTGTTGATGAAAACACAAACTGAAACATCCAACACTGACCACACAGAGAACAACAGTTTATTAAACAGTTTCTGGCTCAGGCGAGACTGAATCCAGGGTCTCGGGCTCATGGTGACACAAAAATGTGCAAAAATAAATACGAGTAGAGCTGCACAGGAGGTGCCAGATCTGAGGGAAGGTGTTTTTTTTTCCTGAGAAGAAGGCATAAATTGATCTGTGTGTCAATAAATGCAGTGAAGCATAAACAGGTGTAAAAATTGTCTCGTCCTCATGAGTCTGCAGTTTTTATTCCATTAACTCCTCTTCGCGTCAAAGGAATCAGGGTATGCGAATCTTCACAGACTCACTTGTTCCTGCACCCAAAGAAATCCATGCCGACGTAGCGTGGGTAACCTTCCAACGAGTTCATGCCGACAGGATCGAACTTCCAGTACTGACGTCCTCGGATAAAATGAGCAAAGCCTGCAGAAAGGAACAAAAACAAGATTGTTTTATTACTCCTGGAGACAGAGGAAAATGGAAAATATGCACAACATCAAATGGACCTCTTCAGATTAAAAGACTCAAACAGACCTATTCTGAACTACTAGTCAATTTGCCAATGACTTTCAAAATAAGAGACCTTTTGTAATGCCGTTAGCTTGTAAGAGTGCATAAACTCTCTGAAATACCAGAACTTTATCACAAAAATAAAGCTTTTGAACACTTTTTGGTCTTGGAATGGGATAAAAATCCAAAATATTTGCCCAAATCTGCACAGAACTGGTTAACTGAGTGCTGGAAAAATATGTCCAGCAGTCTGGAATTTGGCTAAAGAAATGGAAACAAACTGCTTGAGGCAAGTTGCTGGTCAGAAAGTGAAGTTTAAAACTGGTTCCAAGTAATAAAGTTTGACTCCAGCAGCATCCATAGTTTAAGACAGAAATCAAAAGCATTTTTTCCTTCGTACCATGGGTGTCCCTGAAGGCAGCGTCAACATCCTCGGGGATGCCGGTCCAGTACTGCATGCTGCGCGGCTGGGGCGACTCGACCCGGTTCTCACGGGGACTGAACCTCCAGTAGCTACCGGACTTGAAGAAGTAGATGCTGTAGTTAGGGTCGTGACCCCAGCGAAGTGCAGCCTGGATGCTGGATGTGGACAATCCTAAACTCCTGATGGACTCGGGGCCCCTGATGTGCATCTCAGCGTCAAACACCCAGTAGTTATCATCTGCGGAAACAAAAAAACCCACTGAAATCCAACTTTTACTCACTTTTTCCTTTTTACAACGGTTAGCATGCTAATGCTTTGTTAACGGTACTAAAAATAAGCTCTATATCCCTAAAGACTGTAATAATATAGAGTTACAACTCAGTCATGCTTCACAGTAGAAAACATTCATATTTTAAACAATAGACTAACAGTTTTTACACAATCAGAGCTTAAGTTTTATGACTTTTCCCTGAAAAACAATGTCAATGTCAATTTATCTGTATAGCACATAAAAACAGACCTTGACTAATGTGATGCACAATTCAATGAAATCAAGCAAGATAACAATAAGAACAAAGAAATATATTGAAAAGTAATGCAAATATATTCCATAACTGTCATTATAAAAGAAACTCAAACTGTTTGAATCAAATGCCAGAGAATAAAAGTCTCAACAGTCTCAGCGTTACGTGCATGAAAAGGTAAACCGTTCAGAATTTTAGGAGCACAAGTCGCAAAAGCCCAAACTCAGCTGAATAAATAGTTAGAAACGTTTTAATTTAATGTGTAAGTTATACGTCAGAATGTCTTTTGGTAATTTCACTGCCCACTAACGTTTGTGGCTTACATTCTGTGTTTCTTTTCGTGGACTTCCTGTTCATGACTTCCTAGGAAAGGAGGGAGTCACCATAGCAACCACTGACTTGTTCTGTTTTTGTTCTAGAGTTCAGTAAATACTCACCTTGAAAGAACCAAATGTTCCCTGACTTGTCCTCAAAGGCGGCGTCGATCTTGGTCGGGATCCCCTTCCAGTGTCGGGAGGCCAGCGCCGGATACCCGCTCTCCAGACGCGCCGATCCTCCAGGATCCCTGATCCTCCAAACGTAGCCCGACTTAAAGAAGAACAGCTCCCCTCGGATCATCGACACGGCGTCGAAGTCCGTCTGACAGGCGTCAGGCTGGAGGCGAAACAGAGAACGCTCTCAAAAACACTGTAAAACATTTTAACCTCTTTTAGTTGTGTCAGCTAGCCACTCCTTACGTCAAATAAGTCTTGCAAGTTCTAGATTTTCAACTTAAATGAGTGAGTTTGTAAACGGAAACTTTAGTAAGTTGTGTTAACTTTTCGTTAATTTTGTCAAAGGATTTTAAATCCCTGAAAGAACTAAAAAATACTTAATTGAACCCAAAGGAAAAATAAATGATGTTAATCAGCTCCTCCCAGTTGTAATCCAACCTGTTGCTACGGTTACGCATGACAGCAAAAGAGCAAAGTATGAAATGTGTTGGCAAAATTCACTCCAGCTGCACTGCATCCAAAACAAGTAGGAAGAAAGATGTGAATAAAAGTTTGAAAAGAGTAAAAAATCTCAAATTAAATTAAGAAAAAGAAAAAAAAAAGAAAAGAGGGAAAAGGCAGGAGTGGGAAATATTTCCCAGGGTGCTCAGCGTGAGAGAGCTGGAAGTGTTATATTGAACTGGTTGTTATCTGTAATTAAGGCCAACATTAATTTTAGTGCAACTGTCAATTAGCAATGATTGAGCACAATGTCTTCTCAGATTGTTTATTCTGTTCAAAATAAATGCTTTTGAGCAGAAATCAGTGTAATAAAATGTGTTTAATAAAATGCATGATCTTTCATGTAAGTTAAATAAAGAGTTAAAATGATTAAATAAGTAGTTATTTTAACTTGATAATATGAGTGAAAATAATTAAACATTCTGGAGCTCAGCTTGGGTTGCTAGGTAACCGGCTGGGCTTGACTGGGGTTGCTAGGTAACGGGCAGTGCCTTCAGAATTGTCACGTTACGTTCCAGAGATTTTTGAAACGGGTAATTTTCCACACACCAAAAAAATCATTAACTTTATTGCCAAAAATTGACTGGGTGTGTCTGTTAATTGCTTGGCCTGTTTTCAGAAGCAGTAGAAACCCAAATGGAAACACAAAAACACGTAAAATATGAACTTTACATAGGTTCAGCTTAAAAACAAAGTTATCCAAGTGAATTTTAAATGAATCTGAGTCGTTTATTAATATGGCTGACTCTATGAATTAATTTGCTAACTCACATTGAGTTCGTTGGTCTCTGTTTTGGGGACCAGAGCCCTTGGCGCCGGGGTTGGCGGTGGGGGCAGGACCTGTGGTTTAGCTCCGTAAAGGTACTGGATGCCCAGCCTGTCGTCTTCGCTCAGCCTCAGTGGGTAGGAGAAGGAGTAGTACGCGGACATGACGGTTTTGGGCTTACGAGAGTGCTGCAGGCCCAGGACGTGCCCGAACTCATGGGCGGCGACCTGCAGAAGGTCTGTACCTGCAAGGAGGAAGGGAGAAGTTCATACAAGGTCTGAAAATAGGAGAGTGTTTGTTTTGACCCGGTTTGAGCAGCAGACTGCGGGGACTTTAATATCTGAGCCAACTATGTCAAACAAAAAGTCCCTTTAACTGCTGACTCACACCTGTCCTCAGTTAATCGCATGCAATGTGTCTGACATGTTTACCTTTAGACAGAGTTAGCATATACTTTAGCATATCCCACCATAACAACTTCAATTACAGTTGCAACAAACAAGTAGGTGATAAATACTAAAAGAGATGGTTCAGACACATTACCTGGTGCAGAATAAGCCACAAACATCAAAAGCCTTTTTTTAAATAAACTGATCAGCAAACAGATGAAAAGTTGCTTCTGCACTAACATCATCCATCACGGTATCCATTAATTCCTCTTGAGTGATGGTGTACCTCAGGGTTGGTTGTTTATTTGCAGATGATTATCTGTACATATCTGTAATGTAGCCACAGATACTTTGTAGTCATTGAATGGACTATAAACTGAGTACCAACGTAATCTGGAGTCGAATGTGAGCCAAATACTAGAATAAAAGGATTTTATTTGTCAACTTCACCAGCAATATCAAACAGAATAAGCAATTTACAAGACATTCATTAAGTGATTTTTATAAATATATGCTCAGTTTGGACAATAATTAATAAAACTAACTCAAATCTGAGAGTATTTTTGATGCATTTTGGATACAAATTGTTTACGTTTAGTGAAGATTTTCCATTTTTGATCCGTTTATCAAAACAAACACAAACAGACAGAAACTAAAGTGATCCAGAAACTCACCCATGTAGTTCCCCAGAGTCCAGGACTCGTCGTAGTCGAAGTGAATGTCGCCCTGCCGATGCGTTTTCGGGAAGAAGGCGTGAGCTAGAATCCCACCTGGACCGTCAAACGGGAGGTTGTCTCCATGCCAGTAGCTGCAGGTGAATAAAACAAACGTCCCCATCAGAAACAAAACCTTCCTTTTTTTTTTTAAAAACAACGAAACAAAACATCTCAACTCTGTCAAAAAGTGAATAAAAATAACTTAAATGCTTTAAAATACACAACAAAGTTCAGTATACCAGCTACAGGGGATGATAAAGTTGTAAAAATAAATAAAGTGGACTAAAGACAAAGATATTTCCGTATAAACAACACTGGGACGTGACGAGATGCTTTAACTAAATGATTCAAAGAAGGGAAACACAGAAACGATAAAAGAATGAAAAACCCAGAGTCAGCAGATACGGATCATCCATAAAGCAGGAGTATCAGCGCAGTGGAGCCTGCTTGTCGTCTCTTGCTCTCTTATCTCCGTGTTCATCTTCACAGCTCTGCAAATCTCTTTGTGCCAGAATCTGATCCTATCTGTTTAAATGTTCTGCAAGTTTTACTGAAACGATCCTGATTTTTATCCAGGACATAAATCAGTTTCATTCTTATTAGCTGAGACATTTTTTCAACAACAAATATAGAAAACGTTATTGGTTGTCTCTCTTTTATTTTTGCATAATTTACTAAAGCAAAGGGATTTGTCTCCTCGTCACAAAGAGCTCAGAAGTGATTTTCTGAGGAAGCACCTCAAAATCTCTGCAGCAAAGCAGCATAAAGAAAGATGTAGTTTACAGTGACACCAGCAGGGGGAGCAGTTCTCTCCTGATGAGAGGTCACAGGGGTTAAAGCAAATGAAAACTCTGAGCTCAGAGGATTCCCTGAGCATAAGCTCATCTGAACTGGATCAAAACTAAAAAAACAAAGCTTGGTCCGTCTCTGCTGAAGCCATACGGAGATAAATTGGTGCCACAAAGTTTGTTCAAAAGAAAATAAAATTGTAACTTCACATAAGAAATTTGAAACTGAGAATTAGTTTTGGAACTGGAAAAAAAAATGTAACTAAAAAAAAAAAGAAGATTTGAAGCTGAAATAAAAAATGTGACACTAAAAAAGGAGACATCAAGTCAGTGAGTTCTGGATTTATTACTTATTTTTGGAGGATTAACAAATAAAAATCTGCCTCTAGTCAAGAAAAGTTGTAGAAATTAAACACAAAAAGAGATTG
This sequence comes from Brachyrhaphis terrabensis, assembly GCA_903067065.1. Classification (NCBI taxonomy): domain Eukaryota; kingdom Metazoa; phylum Chordata; class Actinopteri; order Cyprinodontiformes; family Poeciliidae; genus Brachyrhaphis; species Brachyrhaphis terrabensis. The sequence goes on along the minus strand of CAEGAG010068404.1, from coordinate 17,981 downwards.
ATTGATTGATTGATTCATTCATTTTTTACAGAATAAAGCATAAAAGTTCAGAATAGTCGATTCTTATTTGGGTTTTCACCTGGAAAAGTCGATCCGGATGTCGGCAATCCCTCTACGGACCTCGGTGAACGTGAGAGGTGTGACATCGCTCCAGATCTTCACCGCCTCCCGGATCACACGCCGCACCTTCTCCTCGTCCATCTGCCAGGGGAAGCGTTCGATCCTGCAGGAAACAAACAGCGCAGGAGTCAACATACAAGCACAGGAAGTGAGGCGGTGGCGACGGCGATGGCGTTGAGCTGTTACTGCTAAAAACCACGCAGAGGGAGAACTGGACAAAACTCCCATCAGGACCAACACAAGATGTAAAATTCAAGCACTTTTCAAGCATTTTCAAGGTCAGTTTTCAAACTTTTCCAGCACTTTGGAGATAAAAACAACACAAATAAACAACAACAAAAAAGACACTTTCATGACATCAGTCATTATTGTTATTGATAATGTCTTGTGATAATATTCTACATTCTACAGCAACAAAATGACTAAAATATAACAAAATTTTATGTTTTGAAAAGCCTCTATCATTTCAAAGCAGCTGATTATAATTTAACAACAACAAAAAAAAAAATTCAAAAACATTAACACATTAATTTTAGTCATTTTTGTACAAACAAGCCCTGAAAAATTTAAGTTTTATGGCATTCACCAAATATAAGTAATTTTAGTAATTGTTATTGACCTAAAACAACAAGAATATGGTCTATTTTAACTTAATTTATTTATTATTATATTTTTTAGTTATTAGTAATTAGAGTGTATAAAATAATTTCACTGACAGTGGGATAAAATGTGTCTTTTTATTAAGTTTCAACTGTAAATTACATTTTTAGTCTTTTAATCAAATATTAATCAAACATTATATTACACTTTGTTACAAAACTGTTTAGTTTAAATATTAAGCACTTTCAAGGACTTTATACACAAATCAAGCACTTTCCACACCTTGAAGACACTTAATAGAAATTCAAGGATTTCAAGCACCGATACAAACCCTGCAAATAATACAGGTGGCTGAATACTGTAAGTTTTATATTTAGTTTTTTTATTTTTTTATAAATAAGAGTAATAAAACTTGAAAATTATTCATTTTGAAGACACAAAAACAGAAACAAAGACTCCTGCACTAAATGAGACTTACTGAGAAAAGTTTAAATTAGTTTTTGTTTTTAAACCTGTGAGGTGCAGAGCAGGAAATTAAAGGAACATTTCGCCCGTTTTGAAGCTCCTGGATTAATGTTGGAGAAGTTTGAACTTGTTCTGCTCGCATTAATTGCAGCTTTTCTGCAGTAGTGAAATAAAAGCTGGCACAATTGACCGATTGCACGAAGTGGTTCCAGCATGTAATTTTGCTCCAGGACGTCAATCTGTAATTTTTCTGTTGCATGGAAACAAAAACAGGTAAACAAACAAGACAAACGGTGTTAATTTGTAACATTTAGAGGTGAAATGTTTCGTTTCTCCGTCCAGCTCGATGTGGGTGACAGAAGCATTAGAATAAATAATAAATAAATAAAACCTGTCCCAACAGATTTTTGCATCATTTATTCATATTTCTGTTATTGAGAAATAAATTTAGGCTTGACAGGAAGTCAAAGAAGATAAGCTCAAAATTATTCATACCCTTTCAGATTCAGATTTAAATGATTTTTGTCCATTGAAGAAGGTTTTCAGGAAAGGATTCATCTGCAGTTAAAGAAATAATATTTACTAATCTGTATTTCTTCACAGGAAAAGTTGCTTTATAGGCCTTTATTTCTACAAACTTGGGAAAGGAGAAACTGTCACTTCAGCAGTTTTGGGTAAAACATTTTTATAAACAAAGAAGGTTTTCTTAGATGCAAAATGTATAGATATTTTTTGACAGTTTTGGGTTAATTGCTGTTCTGAGTGTGTTGTTTTTCAGCAAATCGCCATTTTTAGTCTATATACTTCAATTAATAAATCAATTACTAAATTAATTGAGGATTAGTTGTTGCTTTTTCCTACTTCCTTGTGTTTTCTTTTAGAGAATACTTTTCTGGAAATGACTGCCAGAAAGTGGCAGTCATTGTGTTATTTTCTGTTTATCATGAATTTTTTATGCAGTTGGACCTTAATTTTTAAGATTGTGCAGCAGCCTGTGATCTCCTCTCAGTCCAGAGGAGGAGATCTCCTTTACTGCTTGTTTTAAAGCAGTAAAAACAAAAACATCCTTCCTCGACTTCATGCTTTACGCAGGAACTTCTTCCAAAAGCTCAAATTAGTGGCCGATTCTAAATAAAACTAAACACGGGAGGTAAAAAGCATGGCTTCGGTGTAAGACGCCTGCAGTAGGTGGGGTGTAGTTTGACCTGGTGGGTCGTTGCCGTGGCTACAGTTAACCACATCACTCAGGTGTCGCTTATATCGACCCGATCCAGGGGAATCCAATTAGTCTGCGGCCGGTTCTGCCTCCCCCGTGCTGCTTTCCTTCGGCGTGCCTTAATATGCTGTTATGCTAAAGAAAGAGTACAATGAAAGGGACCCCGGGAGACGCAGACAGAGAGGCAGCAGCCGGCTGACGCCGACCGGCTCTCGATGGAGCCGCGGCCCCAGATGAAAGAAAAGCAGCACCTCTTTGTGGAAATCATAAGTCCATGACTTCATCTTCAGATTGCTCTATCTGCTTTCTCATCTTTCATGGCGTTCCTGGAGTCGGTCTCGCTGTTTTTGATCCGCAGCAGCTCCTGTTTGGCTCCATCTCTCTGCTGTTTGGTCCTCAGAGAACGACCCAAATTAGGATTTTTTTTTCATCGTGGAAACATCTGCTGACCGCAGCTGGAAACATGCAGACTTCAGTGCTGCTGCACGTTCTGCAGGCTGCAGGCTTTACTCAGATTACACAGGTCAGAGCAATAGTTGCTTTGAAACTGCACATGTTCACTGTAATGCAAGGAAAAATGGAGCTGCTTATCCTTTGCTGCAGGGAAACCATCTAGGGCTGAAACGATTAATCAGATTTATCATGATTAATCGATTACTAAAATAATCATCAACTAGTTCAGCAATCGATTAATTGTTAACAGAAGTATACAGACTCAAAAAATGCCATTTGGTGAAAGAACAAAACAATCAGAGCAGAAGTTAAGCCAAAACTGGACGAAAATACATTTTCAGTTTCGATAAAAAGAAACAAAATCTGTAAATACATTCTGCCTAAAACTGCCAAAGTGGCAAAGTTTTATCTTCACCTGGTTTTTAAAAAACTACACTATGGGAAGGCAATTACACAACCATTTATCTGTGAAAAGCATTAGTAGAGCCTCCTGCCCAAACGACAAGAATGCAGCAAATGGTTTCTGAATGATTTTTCAACAACAAAACACTTTTGTCTTTTCCAGCAGCCATTATACAGCGCATACAGCATTAAAACCAGCTAACTAAATGTGCTGCAACTCAGGTTGGGTTTCCAGGTAACGAGCTGGGCTTCACTGGGGTTGCTAGGTAACAGACAGTGCCTGCTGATTTGTGATGTTACATTCAGAAGGCTTTTGAAATGGCTCATTTTCCAGACACCAAAAAACATACATTTATTACCAAAAAACAGCTGAGTGTTTTTTTTAAGCGCTTCGATTGTTTTTAGAAGCAGTAAAAACCAAAAAATGTGAATTTTGCATGATAGGTCCCCTTTAAGAGATCTGAGCAGAAGCACAATAATGTCAGACGGACAAAGTCTGACAGAAAACAGCAGCTAAGAGCTGCTCCTGCTAGATGTGGTTCATATTTTATCCCTACTGTGTGTGGATTTGTTAAAAGAACGACTGTTTAATCATCATCATACAATCTTATTTCCATACTTGTAGGTGAGATCCTTCTTGTCGAAACGTCCTCCATGCAGAACGAAGCGTCTCTGGCGGTGTCGACCTCGGTACTGCAGCTCCTTCTGGTTGGGGAAGTCCGGTACGCCACAGCGTGGCCGGTTCCATGTGTTGGAAGTGTTGGTGGACGGACTCGCCTCCTTCACTGAACCCTGAGGGTGAGGAGCCTTCCCCCTCTTCTTCAGGTCCGGGGACTTCTCAGTGGCCTGGAACGACCAAGAGGTTCGGTCCGGTTAGTTCATGGCTACACGTGTCTCACACAGTGAGGAAGAAAGAACAGAGGTGGGCAGAGAACCCAAAAATTATAGAGTAGCTCTACTTTAACGCATTATTACTGAAGTAAAAGTAAAAAGTATCAGTCCAAGAAATTACTCGAGTCAAAAAGTCAAATACTGAGTCACTGATCAAACTATCAATCATTTAATATTTAAAATTTGCCTTATCAGATGGACCAAATATAATGTTAAGTGGATATTTTTGCATTTTAAGGATGAAATTGATAAGAATTTATATGAGTAAAAAAACAAAACAAAACAAAAAACGACAAAATCCGGCAAATATAAAATTTCTCTAAATCAGTTTCTTTCAATAATAAATCTATAAAACTTTCAACAAAAACTGCAGGTGTGTCTGAGTCTGGTGAATTTCTGGTTTAAACATGTTTGTTCTTCATTCAGCAGATAGAAAATCCAGAAATTTTACTCAAGTAAGAGTAGAAATACTTCATAATAAAATTACTCAAGTAAAAGTTAAAAGTACAGCGTAGTAAAAATACTCCTAACTGTAAATTTTTTTCTAAAAAGGTTACTAAGTAAATGTAATTGAGTAAATGTAACTACAGTAGTAACTACCCAACTCTGTCAAACACTAAGTAAAAGTACAGCTAAACAAACATGTATTCTAGTAAAAGTAAAAGTACCTCATTAACATTGTTACTTGCTTTTAAAAATACTTCAAGTACTGAAAGAGAATTTACTCATTGAATTTATTCCTATCATTTTCTGCATCTATATTTTCTTTAATTCATCATTATTTTTGACATATGCAGCCAAACGAGCGCAGCGAGTTCACAGAGTTCATCTCTTACAGAAAAAAAGCAGAAAATGTCAGAAGGAGATGAGAACGAGCAAAATCATTACAGATCATCCATATCTGACCTACATTCAGCCTAACGGCAGCCTGACCTCACGGCCGGGTCACTGAGCCACGTAGCTTGGCCCCACCGAAGGTCCCAGAGTGACCCATTACCCCTCGTCCTGATTCACAGGAAATGACTCCGCTCATTTCCACACAAACTAATTACAGATCAGACCCATCCCATCGGCACCTCGCTCCATTTCCCTTTCCGCTGTCGCTCCGAACTACCTGTGGGAAAAGACGCTATCGTGTCATTGTGTTGAGATGAAACTAATTACCTCCGTCAGTGGATCCTCTCAACAAAAACAGGATCTCGGCTCTCTTACATAAGCTCTCGTTCAAACAACAATCTGACTCCAGCTTTTGTTCTCATCATAATTTTTCTGCAGATCGACAAATTTCTGACATGCTGCAACATGCATGACTTCAGCTTCAAGAAAAATACGTAAAAGTAGTTTACCTATTTAAAAGTTCCTCAGTACCTGGCTGCAGAGTTAAGCAGTAACTAGTTACATTTACCTGAGGAACTTATTTGGAAAAAATGTAGGTGTATTTTTACTACACTGTACTTTTTACTTTTACGTCAGTAATTTTATTATGAAGTATTTCTACTCGAGTAAAATTATTGGATTTTCTAGCCACTGAATGAAAAATAAACCTGTTTTAACCAAAAACTCACCAGACACAGACCTGCAGTTTTTGTTAAAGTTTCATAAGATTTTCATTGAAAGAAACTGATTTGGAAAAAAAAAATATTTTGCCTAATTTTGTTACTTATATAAATTATCATTTTGCTCCTTAAAATACCAAAAATTACACTTAACTTTATATTTTTGTCTGTCTGATGAGGTACCTTTTAAATATTAAATGACATTTTTTCTCTTCCCTGAGTAATTCTTTGGGCAGCTACTTTTTACTTTTACTTGAGTAAAAATGTTTCAGTGGCACTACTCTTACTTCAGTACATTTATGGCTACTCAATCAGGCTGCAGGATTTCACCTTTTATCAATAAAGGATGGATAAAACATCTTGAGATTTAGTATTTCAGAGTTTTGTTGCAGACTTTGAGGCCTCTGCTGTGCTCCCAGGTGGTCATCTAAATGTGTGTGATAGCATCCATTCAGTCTTTGTTTTCTGCCTGTGTGACATGATGTCACGGGGGTAACAGGTTCAGGAAGGAAACCCAGGCTCCCTCTCTACCTGAGCAGCAGTCTGACCGATCCCACCAGGTTCCCAGGACAGGAATTGTCTCCTCCTACTGGGACATGTTTGGAAATCCATAAAAGAAGAAACCCAGAAGACCGGACTCGTCTTATCTGACTTGTTCGGATTCTACTTGAATTATTTGGTGTCTGCACACCAGATAGTCCTGCAGACTCGGTTTGATTGGAAACCAAAATTACAATGTTTGTTACATTTTCAGCTGCTGCAGTTCGATTTCACACTGCACTGTCAAACAAACCAAACCGGTTGAAAAACCTGTTCCCCTCCTTGCCTCTGGGGGCGCTGCACCAAGAACAGGAAGCGACATAAAAACTTCTGAAGGAGACAGCTTCCGTCTTCACAAAATGTGAACAAAAATGGACTAAAGTCAGATTTTATTACTAAATTAACGCCACAAAATTTGCTATTTTGATTGAAAAAATTACAAAAGCAATTAAAAAATCCTGAAGTACAGAATGATGTGAGAAGATGTTCAACTTTATTTATTTCTAAGACGTACACACAAGTTTGTTTTGGTTGTATTTACCCAGAATGCCCTGCGGCATAGTTCTCTTTCTGCTTTTGTAAGAAGTGAGTTAATATTCCAGTTCTTTTCAGCAATATTAAAAAATTATTGTCTTAAAACAAGCTCCCATATCTTACTGAAAAGTTAGTTTTGTCTTATTTCAAGTGTAAAATTATATTTGCAGTAGAAACTGGACCAAAAATCCTTGGTAAGATTTTGTGTTTCTGCACTGCAGGCAGAATAAAAACAACATGAGGCTCGATCAGCAAACAGAGACCAGGTGAGTCTAATAAGAGAGACCATAACAAGGAGGCTAAATAAAAGCAGAACATGTGGAACAGTGAAACTTTGCTCAAACACGGTGCAGCGGAGACACGCACATGTTTGAGATTGCCTGAGACAAAATGAAAACCTCCAGCAGGAATCCGCAGAGTATGACAGCTTCGCTCTGTAAGATGAGACGTTATTTAGAAAAGATGTTTCACTCTGCTGACCTTTGATCTCTGTTAGACAGTCTGAGGAAGAAATGTAAATATCTCCATTATTCCACCTACATTCAGGCTAAATCCATACAGTACATATAGGAACCCTCATACACTGCAAAAACACAAAACCTTACCAAGTATTTTTTGTCCAATTTCTAGAGCAAATATCTTAGTACATTTAAATAAGACAGAACTAAAGTGCAAGTAACTTGTCAGCAAGATGCAGGAACTTGTTTAAAATGTTTTTTGCACAAAATAATTTGTATATAATGACATTTTAGTCTGGTCAGTTCAGATTTAGCTGTTTTATTTAAATCCAAATCAGCTGCTTAAGGCCACGCCCCTCAACTCAATGTTTAAAATATCTGCAAACAGATGCGCAATTATACAGTCGCACATCTTTGAAAAGCAGAAGTGGAGTCTCCTACACAACCAACAAAGAATGCAGCAAATGGTTTCTGGATGCTAAGTCAACAACAAAACACTTGTCTTTTCCAGCTGCCATTGTACAGCGGTAAAACCAGCTGATCAAACATGCTGGAGCTCAGTTTGGGTTGCTAGGTAACGGGCTGGGCTTGGCTGAGGTTGCTAGGTAACGGGCAGTGCTTGCTGATTTGTGACACTACACTGTAGGAGGTTTTTGAAACAGCTAATTTTCTAGCCAACTTAACTCAATTTAATGCCAAAAACTGGCAGTAAGTTAAAAAATGGAGGTACAAAAACATAAAAAAAATTAGAATTTTGCATAATAAATCCCATTTAAGTAAATAATTCCTTCCTGGTTTCACTGGCAGATTATTAAATTTCTAACAGAACATTTTTCCAATAAGTGAAATAATTTGCAAATGGAACCAGTTCTTATTCATCACTACTAATGAATTATTAACTTAAAACAAGCTCCTATTTCTTGCTGAAAAGTTACCTGTATGTCAGTTTGGTCTTATTTCGACTGCACTGAGGTATTTGCATTAGAAACTGGACCAAAAATATCTGTTACGATCCTGTGTTTTGCAGTGTAGATGAGCTGCTCCACAGTGCAGGAGCTCAGTCCACCATGTCGCTGATGGTTATATGGGGAACAAAACTCAGCGGGATTCATGGAATGTGCTCCAGATTGCAGAAACGGAGTGACTGATGGCTCTAAATCCCAGAAAAAATAACAACACACACCTCAACCAACCCCCCACCTTTCTCCAGCTCCTTTGTTTCACTCTACTTAAAGCAGATTTCAGCTGCTTATTCCACTGCACAAAGCACTTATTCATGTCGGAGGGGATGTTTATGTTCCTGTCCGTGCGGCTCGCTCTAAAAGGCTTGTTGGAGTTGCTATGAGCGAAACAAAATGAGTTGCAGCTTCTAAACAGAAAAGGTTTCTACGCACCCCCCCGAAAAGCTGCTTCTGGTTTGTTTTTCAGCTGGAAGAAACGTGAAAGACCAGTGTGATATGAAGTGCTATCTGGCTTCCCGGAACAGATTCTGATAACATGCATGCAGAAGAACAACGGAAAGCCTTATCATGGTGTGAAGCAGCTCTGAAAGCCTTCAATCTAAAGGCCTGCGGGACGAAAAACAGCGCAGGGTTTGGTTAGAAGATGTTGATCCAGCTTCACTAGGAGGGTACACATAATCCAACAGCTTCAACTTTATCTAAAGTGAGTCAACAAAGTGCTGAAATGTGCTGGAAAAGCTGAAACATCATCATTTGTTCTGTGTTTTACTTATTTTAATATGAAATACTCCCAAGATTTAACAAGTGCATAAAAATTATACAATTTTATGAAAAAGTAGAAAGTGTCTGCCAATAAAACTTTCAAATTTTGAGATTGATCTCAGAAAACAACACACAACAAAAAACAAAAAAAGAAACAACAACAACAAAAAAACACTGAAAGTTTGAAAACTTGGAAATGTCCTGCAAAAAATTATAGATTATATACAGATCAATCTCTATAATTTTCTAGGAAGAAAGCATGGAAATGTCTGAGTTTGAAAACTAGAAGGTTTCTGTCCAAAAACCTAGAAATTTTGAGATTAAACTCAGAATTTTTCTCAAAAATAGTAGAAGTTTCAGAGTTTGAAAATTTGAAAATGTGTGACAAAAAACTAAAAAATAAATTTAAAAACAAAATTTTCAAGTTTGAAAAGTCGAATATCTCCGTTAAAAAATCAGAAATTTCGCAATTAATCAGAAAAATTTTCTAGAAAGAAAAGTGGAAATTTCCGAGTTTGAAAAGTAGAAAATTTTTGGCTTTTTGTTTTTTGGCAGAACTTAATCAATAAATCTATTGAGTTTATTTTTATAGCACATTTCACATAAAAAAACCCATATCATGCAGTCAACAGCTGTGAAAACCAGTAACAGACATTGCATTTTGAAAATATCCTTAAAATCATCAATCACAAACATCTCACTTTTGTTATTGTTCAAAGTAACTCTTTGTTTTTCTAAATCTACAATGACGCCGCTGTACCTTCATCAATGTCACAATAAAATCAATCTGTTTCCCATTGTGTAGTTAATTCATTGAATTCAATATTAAAAACAAATCAATATGTTAGTTTTGTTCCAATGTTTCAAGCGATACTAAAAGTCTTTTCCTGGCGTCTCTGAAACGTTTCGGAGGTCTCTGTCAAGGAAGGAGGTTTGAACTTTGAGTCACCGGGTCGCGGGGCGACCTCCATCCTGAAGGCCCGTGTTCCTGCCTGACGTCGCCTGATCCCAATCAGAGCGCCGGGGTGGCTGCGTGTCGGCTTTCATGCTCGTAAACCTCTGGCTAATTCTAACGGTTGGGTGCGCCGTGGGGGAGGCGGCGTCGTTTCAAAGAGAGGGATGGAAAAAACGTGGCTAACGAGCTGAACCCCCCCGACTGGGTGTCAAATGGATCGGTTGACCTGTCTGACCCCCCAAAAACCAGAGAAATAAACGACGCTCAATCCCGACAGGTCTAGCATCAAAGTTCAAGGTTAAAGCCCAAAACAAGAGGATTATCCGGATCCAAATGTTCTCCATGTGCTCAACTTTTATGGACTTGAACTTTTGGTATTTTTAGCAAATAAAGCAACTTGAAAACGTTTTAGCCTCCTTAAAGATTAAGTTTTTTCTCACTTACATGTTTCTGGACATCAAATGAACATAACTGCACTGCAAAAACACAAAATCTTACCAGGTATGTTTGGTCTAGTTGGTAGTGAAAATATCTTAGTACATTTGAAATAAGACAAAACGAACGTACAAGTAGCTATTCAGAAAGTTTTAAGTCAATAATTCCTTAATATTGATGAAAAAGTTGTAGTTTTACTTGAGGAATTTTCATTGATAACATGGGAAAAATATTTTGTTCTAAGTTAAATAATCTGTCAGTTGTTTTAGTTGTGTTTCCATTGCAAATGTGAGCAAAACGTTGTTGATATTCTGCTAATGTTGCGAATACATAATTTTGCTAAATAAAATAAGTTTGTGTGCATGATAAATTATTAAAAGTTTATCGTCATCCAAATACTTCTTGTCGTCTTCGTTGTCGTTTCTGGCAGTAGTAACATCCGGTTGGTGATCATGTGATGCAAAAAAATACACAAATATTGTGTATTTTTGAAATACACAATATTTGTGTATTTCAAAAATATTTGTAATTTTTGAAATATACAAATATTTCAAAAATTTGTGTATTTCATAAAATTTGTGTATTTTATGAAATACACAAATTTTGATACAGTCCAAAAATACGACAGCTTATTACTGCCTTTGTTGAACCAGAAGAAAGAGAAAATTTCTGCGAAAAACTGAAAACTTTTAGACTAATCTCACATTTTTTCCAAAAATAAGGCCATTTCTGAATGTGAAAAGTCAAAAATTTGCTAGAAAAAAACTCAGAAATTTTGAAATTACTTGCTTTACTAGATTTACTCAAAAAATCAAGGACATTTTCTGAGTTCCAGAAGTAAAAAGTCTTCATCTTTTCTAGAAAATATCCAAATTTTTTGGTGAAAGTTTATCTGTAATGGTCCTAAATCACCGTTGAAGAAAAACCACCTCAATCCAGTGCAAACTTACATTTATCGAAAATGTAAGTTTTTTTCAAAATTGGCACATAAAGAAATGTATTGTCATAAGTCCAATTTGCATAATTATGTGGTCAATCGAAACGCAGCTCATTACTTTATAAATTAATGCAAAAAAACAATTTTATTTTCTGTTTTGTGTCTCCTTACAGCTTTTAATTATCCAGCTTTTGACAGATTTATGCACAAAGCTGAGATGAAAAAAACCCCACATTGACGACTCAGCAGATGACACAAGTTTTTACGACCTTCCTGTCACAGATAACTACTCTCCTGTGAAGAGTATTAAAAACACACACTCTCATCACAGTTACTCATCACTTTCTGCTGAGAGGGCAAAACGTCAGACACAAAACATCGATTAAACAAGAAGGTCCTGAAGAAGCGGGTGGGGGAGGGGCGAGATTACAAGTATGAACACATCGAGTTTCTGGTTACAGTGATGACAGGATCTGCACAGCGCTTTAGAGGATCTGACAGCGGTATTCAGACTGCACACAGAAACATGTTGGTGCATGCTGAGCGCATCTGCAGAGCGTCTCCAGTCAATCACCCCCCGCCGCCGCTCCATGGGGGGGTAAACCAACACCGCCCTCTGAGAGGGGGGAAACCCAATGGGGTCCAATTTAAACCAGAATCACACCGCTGCAAAATGTTCACACACTTTTCCTCTCAAGCAGTAGACATCAGTAACCAGCTGTATTTAAATCAACTCAAAATGCAGCTGGACAAATTATTCTCAAGTTACGTAATATATAAATTCAGCAGAGGTTGGCAGAGTACCCAAAAGTTATACTCGCGTAAGAGTAGCACTACTTCAACATATTTTTACTCAAGTAAGAGTAAAATGTAGCCGTCCAAGAAATTACGCAAGAGTAAAAAGTATTTGGTAAAAAGTCTAAGACTGTAACTGATCAAATTATCAATCATTTAATATTTTAAAAATTACATCATCAGATGGTCCAGAATATAAAGTTAAATGGAAGTTTTGGTATTTTAAGGAACAAAAAGTTAACTGATCAAATACGGAAGACAATTAGGGACACTTAAAAAACAAACAAACAAAAAACCATATTCTGACTAATCGTGAGGTTTAAATAAGAATCCTGTGAAATTTTGAGAATTCTGAAAAACGTCAGAATTCTTACTTCAATATCTGAATTCTGAGACTTTTTCAGAATTCTGAAAAAGTCTCAGAATTTTTAACTTTAATCTCAGAATTCAGACTTTTCTCAGATTTCTGACATTACTAAATGAGATTAAATTTAGAATTCAGAGATTAAAATCTGATTTTTTTCCCCATTGGCCCTAATCCTTTTCCATAGATCCAAACATCATTTAATATTTAAATTACATCATCAGACGGACCAAAATATACAGTTATGTGGAAATTGTGGTTGTTTAATGACCAAAATGAACATAATTACCATAAAATATCATAATTATAAAATGACAAAATAGGGAAAAAGTGAAATTTTATCAAATCAATTTCTTTCAATATGAAACTTTACCAAAAATGTAATTTGTGTCTCTGGTAATTTATATATTATATTTGTTTTTCATTAAGTGAAGTTATTCACAGTGGGTAGAGAATCCAGAAATGTTAAAAGTAAGAGTAGCGATACTTCATAATAAAATTACTGAAGTAAAAGTACAAAGAACAAGACAGCAGAAGTCTTTTTTGTTGAAAACTGTTGAAACTTGTTCAAACCTGGTAGACGTACCAAGTATTGACTCAGATGAGCTGAACAGATTTATATTTATAAAAATGTTGAAAACCATGTTTTGTTTTTCTTCCACTTCACAATTACGCATCACTCAAATCCTAGTTATAAAATACTGGAAATGACTTACAGCTGCTTTAATTCCCCTCATTTTAGACTGAAGCATAAGGAAGCATTAAGGAGAAGCAACGATGCCGGATTAATTTTCCCTTAGTAGCATTTTGTTTCTGCACTGGAATGGAAATTCACACAACAATCAGCCTGAGAAGAGAAAGGATTTCAGGTATACCCTTCAAATCCAAGCCTATGTTCATTTTCTTGAAATAAATGTATTTAATTTATGATTTTTAACGACTCCCCCTCTTCTTTCCTGTCTTCCTGCTGCCATGAGCAGTAATATCTGTGGCTCCTAAAAGGCAGACATAATAAAAACAAATTAAAATCTGCAAGATAATTGTTCTTGCTGAGGTCAGCAACTTTTGGTTTTTCACACATTTTGTCAGATTTATTACTTTTTAAAGTCTAATTGCTGTCGGTTGATGGATAAGTGAAACAACTGCGTAAATATTTCAATTTACGTCGCTCATTTTAGCGAAAAATAACTCCAGAGTTTGTTGTGACAGTTGCAGGAATTCGTCACAAGCCCTGACACTTGAAAGCAACACATTCGCTCGACATGTGTTTTGGATAACTTCAGTAGGAAATCTGCGAGTGCAGCAGATGTAGAGAGGAAAAGGTTGAAGGAAATTAGAGGCGCCACAAAGGAAATTAAAAAAAGGCAAAATAATTCACACAGCGATGAGATTGCTGGCATAACCTGAGGCCGTGTTCGTTATTATATCTGTTTGTTGCAGGAAAACAAAAAGAGCCGGGAGTTCTGTCTTTTCATTAACATCTAAACATCTCGACTCGATACCAGCAGATCCAAACGATAGGAAGCGACTCAGTGAGTGTTTACATCCGCAGACAGATAAGGTTTCATTTCTTTAGGGTGTGCAATATTTTAAAGACCAGAGACAAAAGAATCTGCTTACTGTGCAAGAGGATTTAGATATGAAAGGGTGTTGCAAGAGTTCCCAATCAACAAATACCTCGTCATCTTTAGATGTATTATGAAAATCAGAAACATCTGTTCTTATCTTTCCTGGAAAGCCTCTGAAATCTGCTTTTTGTCTCCCTGCAGTTTGACTTTGTGATGATTTCACTCATTAATGTGAACGAAGCCTCAGGGAAGCGCGGGTTACCCTTAAAATCACACAGCCTGGGCTTTAATTGCACCTTTTTGTTATTGGGCTGCTATTTAAGCTTGGCAGCAGAACAGATGAAAGTGGAAAACATGAAACAAAAGGTTAAAGTTCAGGTGAGGATGCCAGTTATTTTTATAGGGGGATAAAACTCAGGTGCAATGCCAGATATAAACAGGAACCTGCAGGTTTGCAGCACCTGCGGCTTTTAAATGCGAGAACATTTAGCAAGAGCTCAGTTCTTGAAAAACAAAAGATCTAAAAATAAAACTTCAACTACCACAACTTTTGCACCTTTAATGGCTCTTATTGTGATTTCTGGGAAAACTGATGGTTGGTTTTACTATTTCCAAATAAAAATCTGAAAATTGGGGCAAATCCATAACAGTATATTACCAGCAAGTTTGAAAAAAAAGAAAAAAAAAAGATTTATTAAAAGAGACAGCATTTACAATTTGAGAGGATTAGAGAATTTTTTAATATAAAAGTTATGTTTCTGTTTATGGAACAAATCTGACTAAAACTAAAGAGAGAAGATCTATTTTTAAATATTATTTTCTCTCAAGGTATAATTAACTTTATTAATTCAGTAGTGTTGTATTATTGCAAAGATAATATATTTTGTTATTATCTTTATATATACACACATTTCCTGTTTTGTGTTTAAAGATGTATCTATATGGATGATTGGTTAATGATTTTTTTTCTTCAAATTACTAATTTTCATTCAAAACTTTTATGTTAACATGTGACATGCTCATTTTAAACTGTAAATGAAATAAACAAATAAAGATTGAGCTGTCTTTTCTCTTTTCTTCCTTAAGTAAATCCGTTGCCACCAACCTCCTTCAGAAGTGGCAGAAAACTAACAAAACACGACACCCTGAACGCACCACAAACATCATAAAACACATCGTTTGGCCTGAAATCTGGGAGTAGTGATCAACTCAGACCTGAACATTCAGAGTCACATAAAGACAGTTACAAAGTCAGTCTTCTATCACCTGAAGATCATTTATTAAAGGACTAATGACCAAGTAAGATCTAGAGAAACTCATTCCTGTTTATTTTTAGTTGCATTGTTTACTGCAACAGTGTCTTCATGATTCTACCTAATAAATGAAGACAGCTGAGGTTCTTTAAATAGTCCCATTAATCATTTATCAACATTTTTGATGAGGATTTGTTTGATTTTGATGTGACAAAATGTAATGTTTATTCTTAATTGATGTTTTCATGACGTAAAGCACTTTGAACTAACTGCATTGTTGCTGAAATGTGCCAAACAAATGAGTTTGACTTGATCATAGTGTGATTAGAAAGGCCTAGTCAAAGTCCAGACTCCTTGGTTTCCATTCAATCTGAGTCAAAGAGAAGTGGGTAAAAAAAAAAAAGCTTAACGATGTAAGGCAAAGCTGGTAGAAATATACTATGGGCTTGTAATCAATCATGGGGGGCAAATGCATGCCACACTTTTCAGATTTTTACCTGAAATAACTTTAAATCATCACTTTCCTTCCAAATTACAATCACTTTCCAAATTGTGCTGGTCTTTCACTTTTAAAAAAAACTTTAAAATGTGTGTTTGTCATGTGAGAAATTGGAAAAGTTTCAAAAGATGCGACGCTGCTGCGTACGTCAGTGAGCGAGAGCAAACCTTTCTGCCGAGGATAACGACCGATATCAATCCTCACAACCGAGTTTAAGCGGAGGAAATCGAATCAAAGCGCATGAAGTGACAGAGTTCAGTGCTAAGAGCCTGAGAGGCATCAAAAGTACCAGATGCACTAAACTGTCGGCACAGAGCCAGAAATGCACACAAGGATTGTGTTCTCCAGATTTATAAGCCATGTGTACATGAAAATGTCGGCCATAAACCTCCTCCATGCACAAACCAAACCTCCATCCCATAACTGAGAATTACTTCTTTGCACTGTTTGAATCAGTCGGTTAGATTTGATGCTTTTTTTGTTACAACCAGTTCAATTTGAGTAAAAGAGCAGTCAATTCTTACTCTTTATTTATGTGACATGCAAATAAAGATATTTACTTGTCTTAACCTCTCAACAGAGCCTCATTTTGAAATAATTGGACTATCTCTTTAGCAAACTAAAAACATTCCTCAGAAAATGATCCTGTGTTTGACTGAAACTGAGGGAAAAAGAAGCCAAAGACTAAAGAAAATCTTTCAGAAAACGATTGTTTAAAGGAGACCTACTACACAAACTTCACATTTTGTGCATTTTTGTACTTCCATTTGGGTCTCAACTGCTTCTAAAAACAGACCGAGTGCTTAAAAAACCCCACCCAGCCGTGATTTGACAATAAGTTAATGTTTTTTGGTGTCTGAAAAACAAAACATTTCAAAAGCCCCTGGATGTTCAGCGCTACACCGTTACCTAGCAACCCAAGCTCAGCTCCAGCACGTTTGGTCAGCTGGTTTAGCCACTGTAGAATGGCTGCTGGAAAAGACAAGTGTTTTTTTGTTGACTTACCATCCAGATTCTTTGTTGGTTGTGCAGGAGGCTCAACTTCTGCTTTTCAAATACATACAGTTGTATAATTGCACATCTGTTTGCAGTCATTTTTACAAGCGAGTTTAAACGTTGAGTTGAGGGACGTGGCCAGCAGCAGCCTATACGGATTTAAAGTGACAGAAGTCCTAAAACAGCTCAAAATAAGCAGAACTGACTCAAAAGCTCATTATATGAAAATGATTTTGTGCAATAAGATGTAATGAAAATGTTTTGACCTATTCTAACCAAGGAAGCATACTAGGTCACCTTTAATACTAAATCAAATTCTGTTTGCTTGGAAAGAAATACTAAGGAATGACTGCATAATGCTGCAATAAGAAAAGACCTTAAAACTACAAAGAAAAAAATAATATTTCACAGAATTTGTATATTTCCTTCTATTTCTTATTTAAAAATCTGGTTTTAGGGTAGAATATACTCAAAACCAGACATCTATTCTCCAGATCTGTAAATGTGTGACTGATTTCATTCGGCTGCAGAGACTCCCGAACCCGTCGGTTCCAGAATGGACCTCTGGCAGCGATCGGCACCCACACGTTGATATTTCATTCGCCACTCACAACCCGGCGCAGTTGTGACCTAGATCCCCTCGGCGGGAGCGAGGGGCGGCTCCGACGTCACCTCTGCTCTCACGGTGGCTCCACCAATCACTCCGAGCGGAGACATCAACACGACGGGACAAAGCGCGCAGGGAAAACCACGGGAATCGGGCTTTATTGACAGAAGGAGAATCCAAACAACTCGCTGTTACAGCCAGCCCCTCTGCGGCAGAGAAAACAGAAGAATCCCACTGCCATGAATGCCGCAGACTCCCAGGCCTGTCCGGGCCTGTGCACTCAAACGTTAAAGACACAACCAGCAGATTAGGCCTTTCTGGGTAAAAGTGACAAGACTAAACAAAGTCGTCACAGGTGCAACATAATGTTCAGATTCAAGGATTTGAAAGTTCCTCCACGGCTGGAATTAAGATGGGATAAAACTGCAGAAACATCAAATACCAAAGTGCAGAAGAAGAGTTAATATTTATAAACTTATACATAAAGAATCCTGGCAATAAACTACCAGCTTTCTAAATTTGGTCTAATAATGAGAAGTCAGTCAGTCAGTCAGTCAGTCAGTCAGTCAGTCAGTCAGTCAGTCAGTCAGTCAGTCAGTCAGTCAGTCAGTCA
>CAEGAG010068350.1:0-10041 GCA_903067065.1 Brachyrhaphis terrabensis | reverse complement strand
AGATAGATAGATAGATAGATAGATAGATAGATAGATAGATAGATAGATAGATAGATAGATAGATAGATAGATAGATAATTCAAGGTAAATTTGAGGTTTTTGTTTCATGTATTTTAATTTTAATGACGTTGATATTCGCTGCTTGTATTTAAAATTGTTAGAAGGTAATCTTCCTCTTCTTTTATTTTAATTCAGGTGAAGGTTTATATGAACTCTGACACATATTCAGTTTTAAAAAGTCGGGGGATTTTTTTTTTTCACCTTTATTTGTAAATGACCCAGTTTTATTCTAACAGAGCCATTCAGTGTCCTTGTGTAAGTTACGCAGTCGGTATGAACTCACCTGAAGCTGTGAGGAAAATCCAGCTGTGGCCACACCTCCAGAGGTGTGTGTGAGTGTGTGGCCAGCCGCTATAAGAGGGCGGCCAACTTAAACATAAAATTCAAACACATTCAGCAGACACCAAAACAAACAATTCACCTGCGACCAGGGGAAAACTATAACTTCAGCATGTCGTCCTGCCTCGCCTCGCTCACTGGTCTTTTCCTGTTTCTCATCGCAGCATCAGCAGCTCCTGCTGGGCATCAGGACGATTGCTCTGAGGTCAGGAGAAGTTCCCAGGATCTTAACCAATATGCCAGAATCGCTTCAGTCAAGGTCAGTACCACTTTAAATAAGTGTTATTAAACTTTAAGTTAAGAAAATCAATTATTAACTCATTAAAACGTATTTGTTTTTTTTTTTATGTTTTTGAACATTTTCCCTTAGATTTGTGCATTTATTGCTATTTATTAATTGCGTGTCTCTTCTGCAGGCACGAAACGGCTCAACTGATTTTGCACGTTACTCCAACTCCATCGCCTGGCTTGAGTCGAGTGACATGTGCGACCCTGCGAGCCTCAAGCAAAAGTCTATGGTAATTTAAATATTAATAATTAAGTATTTAAAAGAGAAAAAGCCCAGCAGTAATGGTAACTATAAGGTTATAATAGCAGGATGCATTTTGCGCTGTTCCTCTTCAGGCATGCGTTGAGAAGATCTTCGGAGTCCTGACCAGCTACGCCTCTGCAGTGGAGAGGATTTCTGCATTTGAAAGCTGCTCTGGGTTCACCAGCAACGTGAGTCCAGCGCTGAAGAAGCTGCACAGAGACATGGAGAAATGCGTGAGGTCGCTGGGAGGGAGGCATGAGAAGGTAAGATTCACCTACAACCTGTGATGCTGTGGGGGGAGGAGGGCACAACGTGTTTATATATTTCTGATTGTTTTGTGTCTCCAAAAGGAGCACCATGGGAGGAAAGCCGAGCATCAGCCTGTTGAGCACTGGAAAGAGATCTATGTGTGCCAATACACCTTGGAGAGGCTGTTCTCCTTCTCCATCCTGACCGCCAGGGTGTTTGCTGCAGGGGATCCGGCTCAGCACTCAGAGGGATCCGCTCACAGATGCTCCTAAGCCTGAGCATGTCAGTGTTTGCAGGTGCTGATTGTATGATCACACTGATCAACGCGGTTTTCTGCCCCTGGTAATCAGACTAGAACAGTGTTTTCACTTCTGTTCCTGCATGACTGCATGGAAGATTGTATTTCCTATGGAATTGTTGTCTGATGTATTTATTCACATTATATTTATTTTATTTATTTGTTATCTATGAAACCCAATTTGGCTTGGTTTGGTGTTTATTTGATGCGTTTTTATGACTAATAAAAACTTTTATAATGAAAAAAAAAATCTCTGTGCTTTTTTAGATGATGTACCTTTTCTGGGGAAAAATATTCACTCGCAAAGGAAATGTTTGAATTTACCCGGACTGTGGAACTCCCTTTTTTTTTTTTTTTTTTTATAAAAATATTTAATGAATGAGTCTAAACAACATGCCAGCACAAGAAGGAAGCTGTGCTTTCCTAAAACATTCCTCCTACTCTTTGGAGATCCACAACTTCCTGCATACTTCCTCTGATTCAGGCAGACGTGCTCATGTTTGGACATTATGCAATATTAAAACATTTGTAACTCACAGGCAGAAAAAGGAAGGTGTCACGTTCGAAGGGGAAGAGGAAGTGTGAGCTCATAGAGCCACTAAACGCCTCAACAAGGAAGTATCTTCCTGGGAGACTCATTAATTCATGCCACCCTCATGTTCCACCCACAGCAATTTAGGATGTTGAAAAAAAAACTAAAAAAACTCCTACGTTTGCTTTTTCAGACAACAAACTCGTATTTTCTCCTCTGACTCACTGGAAGAAAATGACTTGATCGAGCCAGAGTAACAAGACGAAGGGAGAAATTTCACAACTCCTCAGCTCCTATTTGTGCTACATTCAGTTTTTTTTATTGACTTTCACTTCAATGATAATCAAAAACAAGATGTTATGGCACAAGGTTGAATTAATCCAGATTTGTTTTCACATACGCTGCCATTAAATGCTTCTTAACACAGTTTTCTGCTACAGAATCAACGTTTGAGCAAAGTCCACTCATTTTTATATGATTCAGATCTAACCCAGAGGTCTTCAACATGGGGGGCACAAGCCATAGGAGGGCCAAGGAGGTACTGCAGAAGGGTCCTCAGATTTCTGATTATACATTTAATTCAGAAAAATTTCTTTAAATGCACATGACAGCGAGATAAAACAATCTAAATGTCTTTCTTCATTTAAAAGAAATGTGAAAAAGTGGAAACAATATCGCATTGTTGTTGATTTTATGTCTGCAATTGTCTTCTGAGTTAAACAGCTACATTTTTATATATAAGTTTATATACTTCTCTCTGCTCCTTTTCATTCATGATTTATTTTTGTTGTTACATAAACTATTCATATTTATCATAGAGTGAATGAAATATAAATAAAATGAAGAACAAATTGATAGAAATAGAGGAATAAAATAATGTATTTAAGTCATAAATTCACACATTCAGTGAGCAGAAATCTGTTCATTTTGTTGAAATGAGTTATGTTGCATAACAGAGCTAGTTCATGGCAGTGATGTTTCATATAAAATAATGAAATAAATAATGAATAAAGAAATAAGTGTATTATTTGTTTATCTATACATATACAGCTCTGGAAAAAAACTAAGAGACAATTTAAAATGATCAGTTTCTCTGATTTTACCTTTTGTAGGTTTATATTTGAGTAAAATGAATATTATTCTTTTATTCTATGAACTACTGACAACTTGTCTCCAAAGTTACAAACAAAAATGTTGTATTTATTTGCAGAAAATGAGAAATGGACAAAATAACAAAAAAGATGCAGTGCTTTCAGACCTCAAAAAATGCAAAGACAACAGGTTGATATTCATTTAGAAACTAATGTTTTAACTCAGGAAGAGTTCAGAAATCAATATTTGGAGGAATAACCAGGAGGTTTTCAATGGGGTTCTTAGTTTTTACCAGAGCTGAATATATATTATATATTACTAAAATGATTATTTCCATTAGTAGTGTCTTTTTAATTTCTTTTCTGAAAGTTGCATGGTTACATTACACTGATAAGATTGTCTTAATTTTGTTATTTTCTTATTAATTGTAGTTTTTTGTTATCTTGAATGTTTGTGTTTCCAACATGGAGCCCTGTTAATCTTTTTATAATCTTTGAAACAATCTATGTATGTTGAACCTCATTGGTGTTTCAGTATTTTCCAGCGACTTTGCAGCTCTGAGGTTGTTCTTCATCATCCTCCAACTTCCCGTTATCTGAAGACGAAGGTTTGGGTTTCACTCTGTCAAACACAACCTGACACACATCCTGCCTTTTTGGAAAAGTTAGAGGAGGTTAAAATTAGGCTTCTGCAGTGGATCAACCTCAACCATGCCAACCCCCCCCCCAAAATGTAATTGAACTCCACCATTTTAGTCAATTAGAGTGGTCAAAGAATCAAACTGAAGTAAACCTCATGGATGGTTGTAAAAACAGCATGAGGTTTAGTTTGCTTGGGGACATTTATGCAAATGCAGAACTGTGAAAAAGTATTGCTTCAGATCATCAGACACATTTTAATATCAGACAGACGTAACCTCAGTAAATACAAAGACTTGTTGTTGAACAATGATTTATTTAATGGAAAATAGTTGCACAAATCAACATGGCCCTGTGTGGAAATGACATTGTTACCAAAACCTAACTGGTTTTATCACTTTTGGCAGAAACAAGCAGTCTTCTTCCAAACCAAGTGAGAAATTTCAAACAGATTATCTTTGAATCAGAAATTATAAATCTAAAATTGTCCTCTTTAGTTCTCATCTGAGTTCTTTGGACATTATTTTGTGTCTGCCAGTCTAATCAGGGCAGTAAAACAAATCCTTTTTTACGAAATCACAGAGAAACGCCGGCAGTCATCATCACTGACAAGAAAAACTGCGATGTACTGGAAGCAACAACGTTTTATTTCTGTATTTAATTCCTGCACTGACTCAGCAAACATTAGTGCAGTGTCACAAAAGCTTACTTAACAGGCATAAAAGTGCAGGTGTCTGTAATAAACTCATTTTATGTGCATCTTGTGGATGGGCAATATAATTAAATTAGAGAGTTAGAGGTTATAATGTAATTTATGATATGTCTATGCCAATTTAAACAGTGACAAATTGTAAATTTGAATATGATGTTACCAAATTAAAGTTATATTTTCCCTCACCCATGCTGCCTTTGAAAATAAATGTTTGTTTTTTTTAATAACAATAAAATAAGTGCCATAAAATACACTTTGCTTATAAACAGTATAAGTTAAACCAACTGAAATGCAGGTTTTGCAAATTGATGAAGATTTAAACACAGTTCTGTCAAGAGGATTGGACCAAAAGTTCAGCAAACTGTTGAGAAGCTTGTGGAGAAATTAGGTCTGATTTAAAGGGAATGCATGGTACAAAATTCACATTATGCTTGTTTCTGTGCTTCCATTTGGGTTTCTAGTGTTTCCAAAAAAGCCCAAGCGCATAAAAAAAAAAAAACACATCCAGATGTTTTTGACCCAATGACCCACTACTGCTTCCCATCCGTGAGGAGGACGGTAACAAATATGTATATTTCTGAATTAATTTAGTTTATTTTATTGGGTTTTCAGGTTTGCATCAATTGTCCAGTCCAGGAATTCAAAAAAAGGTTGCAGTAAAACAGCTTTGGAGGGCTAAACGACCTCGAAATTAACAGAAACACGTGGTTGAAATATATCTCTCTATGCATTTGTGACATACGTTTCCCTTTCTGAATGTATTTACTGAAATAAGTTAACTTTTTAAGATTTTCTTGTCTGGAAGATCTCTAAGTACCTCGTTTCAATGCAGAAAAAAAGCCACTCACGAATCTGTTAATACCAAATTAATTATTTTGCTGTTGATCCTTGATGCAAAGTTTCTGATTTTGCACCAATGTATATATACAAATATATATACTTAGATATATAATTATAAGTATATGTCTTTTAACAATTTTAAGTTACAATAAAGTTTCTTAAATATGGAGGCTGGGGAGTTCCCATGAGGATAGACCAAAACCAAAAACCTGACATTTTTTTGCAGAATGTGAGAAATGTTTATCCTACTGTAATGACAACAGCAAAACTACAGACACTAAAGACTGTCTGCCTCCAAAAGATACACTGCTTTATGCCAGGAGGAAGTCTTAGTTTAATTCTGCACAGAAATGCAGCTGTTTCAAAGAAACAGAAGCTTGGTTTGCATGAACTCATCACATAGAAACAGCAAAACATGTTTTCTGGGCAGATGAGGACAGTTTCATTTGTGCTGAGAGAAAAGAAGGAAGTCAAAGATAAAATATGGTCATCAAGGCTGATATCATCAAAAGGAGGACATGTTGGTCCTCATGCTGCAAACTGCTGATCATGTTTGAATAAAACAAGAATGAATGGATCTGAAATGTGAAGACGAGAACTGAAATGGATAAAACCAGAGCATATTTTGCACAATGAAGTTTCACAGACATGGAGAGAGAGTCCTGAGTGTAATCCAGACGTTTCTCCAAATGTGAAGTCTGCAAGTACACTGCAAAAACACAAAATCTTACCAAGTATTTTTGGTCTACTTTCTAGTGCAGATATAGAGCGCTTGAAATAAACGTAACTGACAAGTAAATTTTCAGCAAGATAAAGAAGCTTGTCTTTAGTCAATAATTCCTTAATATTGGTACAAAAGTGCAAGTTCCACTGACAGACTAGTTCACTTATAACATGGGAAAATGTCTTGTTATAAGTGATATAATCTGCTAATAGTACTTATTCAGTCAATATTAAGGAATTATTGTCTTAAAACAAGCTCCCATATCTTACTGAAAAGTTATTTATGTCTTATTTCAAGTGTACCAAGATATCTGCACTAAAAACTATACTAACTCACTTGGTAAGATTCTGTGTTTTTGCAGTGAATAAATGTGAAATAAGAACTGCAAAGATCATTGACTTAAAGATTTCAGAAACCAAATCTGAATGAATAAATCCTGTCTTCCTGAAAAAAAATTACAAAAAATGATTCTTATATACGACAGATTCAGTTTTAAAATAACTTTTTAATTTTGTCAGCATGTTTATTTCGACTGGAAGATTTTGTGTTTTTGCAGTGTAGTCTTATTTTCTAAATCCAATCAGGTTGAATTAAAATATACATTTATATTTACAAGTTGCTGGGGTTTCCAACTGGCATGAAAATACTATTTCTATACATCGATATTCAAAACTTACATATGTGCATTTTATCTATACGTGTGCATAGAAACACCCCCCCCACACCCCCCACCACCCACACACCCACACACACACCCCCCTACACACACCCACACCCCCCCACACACACACACCTCAGGGTAATTTGGAGAGACAGTGGGAGGAAGCTGGGGTACCCAGAGAGAACAGGGAGAACATGCAAGATCCAAGCAGAAAAACCCAAAGCCAATATTCAAATCCAGGACGTTCTTGCTGCAAAGCTACTGCGCAGCTTTTCTAAAAAATAAAAAATGTGTTCATCCAATGCATTAAAGTGCAAAAAGTGCTATTTGAAAAGGAAAAGAAGATGCATTAGTTAAACCCCGGTCTGCAACAGCAGATGGCAGCTCACACAAAGTTAGAGGTTATATTAATAACAGCTTTTGTTAAATTGAATAAATATAAAAATGCAAGAGTCAGCAAGCCTGTGTCTCTCGAGTTCCTGCAAATGTAAACAAGAGATCACAACAATTAGTTCCTACATTACATCATTTGATGGCTCATGACACTTCCTACTTACATTATTTGCTTTATTGTTATGCTCTACTGGGAAAAAATGTCATTACTGCTCGTAAATATTCTTCTTTTTTAAGTGGATTCATTCCTCTCCACAATCCCCACATGGCCGCTGCAGGAGGAATAGCTGCAAAATGAACGACTGCGGATAGAGACTACATTTATATTTAGGATTACGTAGAACTGTGTGTCAATAAATTATATGGTTGGAGTGGATTTGTGTGAGTTTCATTTGTTTTGCATGTAATTGGAAATGAACTGGTTGAGTTTTTCTTTTGAATTGCATTGAGACAATTCTTCTGTATTGCCTCAATTCAGAAGAATTAAGGCAATACAGAAGAATTGCCTCAATTCTTTTGAGCTGTATCAAATTAATACAGCTAATTTGATGCAGCTGTATTAATAAGCTGCATCAAATTAAATAAGTGTAAAAATGCAGGACTCAGCAAGTGATCACTGCAGTTAGTTCCTGCATTACATCATTTGTTTTACGGGTTTCGAGAAATAATTTCCTCATAGTGTCGGTAATTGTACGTTTTCTTCTTTGTTACAAGTAGATTCTTCCTTCTCTGAGACTGAAATGCTGTTCCTTTATTATTGCCTTAAACTTCTTTGTTGTCTTTGTTTTATTTTGTGGAATGCTTTGTTGTTTTCTGTGCTTCCTATGTTAATATGTTTCTGCTTTTCGTAAAATTTATGGGGAAATCAACTGTTGTATGAGATCACCTGGTGAAATAGTCTTCTCAGCATTATTCTGGCTTTGCATGAAACTTTATTGTTTACTGTAGACTGACCTCATGCTTTATTGTGTTCCTGTTAGTGTGAAAACAGCTTCACAGTTTTCAGGATGCAGAAACACAGCCATTATAGTCTTCACAATTTCATTTCTTTCTGATTATTTGTACAGAGTTTCATATTACGGAGAATTGCTGCAGTTAGTGGTAGGACTGCTGGTTAAATTCTGACTGAAAAATGTTTTGTTTTATTTTCACATCTGCACTTTTTTTGGGAACTGCATTAGAAAAATACATTTTTTTCACATCTGCTAACTCTTGCAGCCGTCCTTCGATTACTCAACTCAACAAGTGTTTACCTCCTGCTGATATTTCTACACTTTTTCTGATTTCAAATAACATCCTTGTTGTTTGTAGAGCTTTTTTCGCTTCTTGTAAGTAGTATGTTGCTGTTTTTTATGCACAAATATACATGCACATGTTGTGCATCATTTTAAATGATCATAGTTGTACATTTCTTTGAATTATAGTGTGTTATTTTTAATAACTGCACACTTTTTTCTTGAAATTACTGTGCAGTAAGATATTATTTCTATTTAGGCCTGATAACAAATTTTGTCCCAGAAGTTATTGCAATAAACAATAATAATGTTATTTTAAGAGTATTGGTGTAATATTGCAAGTACACCGTCTCAAAGATCTATAAACTTTAATTTCTCACAAACATTTAACACTGGAACTGGAAGACATTTTAAATATCCAAAAATAAATAAACAGAACAACCAAAACAACAAATAAAATGGATACTAAAGTTTCTGTAAATACAACTGCAATTTAAAAAGAGGGTAGTTTCCATCCTGTCTTTGGTAGAGAGAGAAACAAAAAACCAAACAATCATGCAAATTGAAATGATCAAGCTTGATTTAATTCATTCTGAGATTAATACGTTTACTGCTTATTAAGACAGGCTTCCTCTATTTTTTTTATATTTTTATTTTTGTGTAAATGCTTCGGCTTGTCACCTGAACTTTCCTGCTGAGGGACAATAAAATAAATTTCTATTTCCTTTTGTTCTTTTGAGGACTTCATGACCCATTAAATCCAAATAAAATCCAATATATATGTAATTTTAATGTGACAAATATCTTAAGGATATAAGTTTCACAAGGCAATAAAAAAGGTTATTTGTGACACTGTATTGTTGTATTTTGATTTAATCGCCTTAAAGTGCTGCAGAAGAAGTATGTTTTACTGTTAAATGCAATGGGAAACCTTAATAAACTACTTTACGTATACAATTATTATGTATAATATATTTAATGTATTTCCAGATGGAATATGAACACAAAATGTGTTAAGATTCTTGCTCCCACTGGGGTATATCCAGGATTATTTATATCAGTTGTAACAACTAAAACATAGAGATCAGGCCCGAAACCTGGGAGTAATGATGGACTCTGACCTGAACATTCAGAGCCACATAAAGACAGTTACAAAGTCGGCCTTCTATCACCTGAAGAACATTTCCAGGATTAGAGGATTAATGTCTCAACAAGATCTAGAGAAACTCATCCATGCGCTTATCATTAGTCGCATTGATTACTGCAACAGCGTCTTCACAGGTCTGTCCAACAAATCAATCAAACAGCTGCAGCTGATCCAGATGCTGCTGTTCGCGTTCTCACTAAAACCAGGAAGATAGAGCACATCACACCAGTTCTAAAGTCCCTCCACTGGCTTCCTGTAGCTCAAAGAATAGACTTTAAAATACTGTTAGTTTATAAATCACTGAATGGCTTAGCACCACAATACATTAAAGATCTGCTGCTGTTGTATCAACTTTCCAGACCTCTCAGGTCTTCCGGTTCTGGTCTGCTCTTTATCCCCAGAACCAGAACCAAACGAGGAGAAGCAGCATTCAGCTTCTATGCACCACAAATTTGGAACAAACTTCCAGAAAACTGTAAAACAGCTGAAACACTGAATTCCTTTAAATCTCGACTAAAAACCCACCTGTTTAGAATTGTATTTGAAACGTAATCAATTACAAATTTAATGATGGAACCTGACTTAATGT